>CAJNIZ010006883.1:0-16760 GCA_905231905.1 Symbiodinium pilosum | reverse complement strand
TTAGGGTTTAGGCACACTTTCCCAATCTTGCTTATGAATCCTTACAATCAAGGTAGGGATGTGGGGTCCATGTGAGCTTCAGATATTATTGGGGGTTTGGTAGGGGATTATATAATATAGGGTTTAGGGTTTAGGATTTAGGGTTAAGGGTTTAATAACCAAATTCCAAAAGGGGGGTTGTATAGGAGATTATACAGGGAGTATTATAAGGGTTATAACTAGGGGGGATACTCGGAGTTTAGGCAATATTCTGAAACCCCAATTGAGAACTTTGTCTTGTAGCGGTGCAGCCTTTACTTGACCCCGGTACCACATGATGCAACATGTCACTGCCTAAACCCTCACACCCAGTTGATACACGAGATTCAACTTTCTGCTTCATTCCCTACTAACCAGCATTCCTACATACCTAAACCCCCAAAAGTATGTAAAATAATAGTCCTAAACTTCTAAAAACAGCCAAAAGAGGCTACAATTCTACATACTTTAGGGGTCCAGGTATCCCTAAACCCTAAACCCTTACTAAGTGGGATGCCCGGTGAGGCTCCTCATTGCTATTCGGCATACGTCCTACCCAGCTCGAACTTCCTTGAGGCGAAGGGCTGGTCTTTACATGAGCCATTGTCTAAACTCCTAGTATCCCCCTCAATAACCCCTATAGTAGTCCCCTATATACTCCCCTAAATAACCCCCTTTAAGGAGTTTAGACTGTGGTTCACATGGGCTTTCTCTGCTTAAAGGTTCATGGGTGCTCATACATGGGGTTGGAAGTTAGAAGTCTGCTCAGTTAGGCAATTCTTGTAGCTCTCCCACTTATAACCCCACTGGTAACTGGCCATGGACCTTGGGCCTCAGGGGGCATTAGGTGTAGGGAGCCAATTTTGGGTGAATGGCCCCAAGAATGAGGAGTTGCACTATGGTCCGGCAAGGTGGCCAAACGTATTCAGGGGATGCCCAAAGACGAACTTGGGTTGCCCTGAAAGTTAGAGTTTTCTGCGCATTTACTGTAGTAATGCTTATCGCCTGCTATGGGAGTTTACCCCAGGTGTCTTGAACATTCCCTCCCTTTGAAGGTGTGTGTTTCCTGACAAGGAGAGCCCTTGTGACATATGGGGGGTTTGCCAGAATTAAGGGTACGTTGTTGGGGGTCGGGGTCTATATTGGGTTGCGCTGTTTTGAGAAACTACCATGTGGCGTCCCAGGTGCATTGTTTGGGTAGCAAGTGCTGGAATGGACTTGCACGAGGATCACCTTCCTGCAACTGCCATGGCTCTTGTATATATATATATATATTTCCTATGTCTTCTGCATGAGTCCCGAAGCAGGAAGGACTTAAAGAGGAACATTCCGCTTGATCAAGAACTGCGGCAGTAAAGGTGCTTTCCGTCAGCATTTGTAAGATGAGCCTGTGGTAGCTGATTTCGATGGCCAAGTAGCCGCTTCTTCCGAGATGCTACTGCACCTTCACAATGTAAGGCAAGGAGCTCTACACGATGTGGTGATTGTGATGATGGTGTTGATGATGGTGATGAGTAGTGCTTTTGATGGATCACTGCCGCAAGGCCACAGGGAGCGTGTAGCATTGTTGTTGTTCTTCTTGGCTACTGCCGTTGGTGATTGCAGCAGCCAGTAGTACTTCACGGGCGCCAAGCAGTTTGGATAGAATTTGGGCTAGTTGGTATTCACACAGGGATGATGGAGCAATAGTGTTGACAAGGTAACTCTTCATCGGCTCAAGCTGAGCGTGGCAGCTGCTTGATGCTCCAAGCTAAACTTTAGATGATGCGCCCACAAACGAATAGTGAATAGTGGCCACAGGTGACCACAATGGATAGTGGCAACTACCTTGGGGTCATGCTAGATGCGCGCCATACCTTCTTTACTGAGTCGGGGCATACCCTGACGTAACCCTAAGCAATGCACCGTTCTGCCGGCAGGCGCTTCCATCCCAGAAGACCTTCTTGCTACTGGTGATGTCTGAGATGATGCCGCTTGGGCCACTAGAAAATGCATGGCTCTGATCATCATGGGACCCTTCTCGGCGGATTCTTTCCGACATGGTACTAGGGCCCGGAACGAAATCTTGCAAAGATCGTCAATGGTCGGCCTGTAGCTCCTGCGCATTCCAGGTCGGTCAGACTCAGTGCATGGGGAATTACACGCAAGCAGCCCCCCTAATTCCTAGGTAGCATATGGTTGCAAATCAGCCTTTGTCAACCTCTTGTTGCCTCGGAATTTGAGCATGGGATGAGGTGATTGGGGTGATTTCCCGAGTGCTTCTAGAAAAATGCTTTATGCGCATGATGCGCGTGCGACATGGTGCTTGCGAAGAGCAAAGCGTGAGATGTGGCTAAGGCTAAAAAGATCGAGCATCTGTAGACAGTACACTAAAGACCTGCAGGCAAGATCAGTGTACAAGCTGCTTCTTGTTTACCATGATGAGAGACCCTGTGACGCTAAGGAACTTCCTAGCCATCTACCCATCCATCAATTTCGAGCACTGGTCAGAGACTTAGCTGATGCCAGGCATGGAAACCAGACTAGGGCTGAATGTAGAGGCCTGCATGATGACTTTGGTCCCAGACCTGTTCCATAGTTATGGTATAGGGGTAATCCTGGTATAGAGGTATAGGGCGCCTCAAATAGACTCAGGATGACAGGGGGGTTTCTCAAAATTATTGGTACCATTTTGTGGGTTTCCATAATAAGAACTATAGTATTTTGGGGTCTATAGTGAGGTCCCCTATTTCTTGAAGATACCTAAACCCTAAACCCTAAACCCTAAACCCTAAGCATATTTGTAATTCTTTAGCCGCTGGAGTAGCTCTGAAGGCCCTACCCACACGGTTAGCCTCAACTCTCATCTCAGGTCTGAGAGGTTTAAAGATTTAGGGTTTAAGGATTCAGGGTTTAGCATTTAGGGTTTAGGGGCTTGGATTCCCCCCAATAGTGAAGGCCTCCTCCCCCCCGATAGTATTAAACGTCCTTCCTCAGTGCCTTAAGATATTGGGAGACATATTTGATTTTGGGGTGGGGGTCGGGGGGCATGTTCAATAGTAGTACGAAGGGATTAATCCTTTGTCCTAATAAAAGACACCCGCATCCCCAATAAGAAATAATATTCTTAATCTGGTACCCGTATATCATAGGGTGAATATTCATAAGCCCTAAACCCTAGACCCTGGACCTTGAACCCTAAACCTTAAACCGTAAACCCTGGCGGGCTGGGGTGGGGTTTGGGGCTAGTAAGTTGTGCGCCGCTGCTTGCCTCAAACCACCAGGAGGGCGGTTTCCTCTTTAAAGAACTCGTGTCTGTTTCGGGGTGCTTTTCATCAGGATTGGTGTTTAGGGCTTAGTGCCTAAGACCTAAACCCTAAACCCAGAAGCTCACCTCAGTAGTTCTCGAAATGCAGGTGGACATTGAACGGCTGGGAGCCAGAAGAGATTGCTGGCTTTGCGTTGGCAGTGGCAATCTTGAGTCCTCTGGTGGTGTGCGAGCCTTAGCCTTTCTGATCAGAATTACTTGCTGGGTTATGGAGAACCACATGGAAATGAAAGGGAATGTGGGATTTTTGGGTAGTTAATGGGGTTTAGGGTTATATGAGCCGTAGTCTAAATTCCTTGAAGTGGATGTTTCAGGGGATTATATAGGGGAGTATTATGGGGGCTTTTAAGGGGGATACTAGGAGTTTAGATTATAGCTCATGTAGGGATTAGATTCCCATATTCCCTACTACCCACCAGTAAGATAAGGATGATGACCGTGATAGCCAGGGTTACAGGTCGCTGCTTGCCCTGCCAATCCCTCCTTGAAGCCATTGAGGCTCAGTCCTACATCCCAAGCTTGCATGACATGGCGATTTTGTGTCATTCAGCAGGGCTGGACTTCTGGAACACGTTTCAACAGAAGGCGTAGCTTGTCAACTTTAACTTGCCTTTGCATTCGTGACACGGGCAGTTGTGAAAATCATACAATCCTCAGCGGTCTATTCTGAAGCATTCTGCGCAACGATTCTTCGACAGACTGCTGCACGCGCTCCAAGTCCTCAAATAGGCACGTACTTCACATAGCGGCACGTTGAGGTCACTCGCCTTCTATGCGCTGCAGAGGTTGGAAGTGAATCAGGGAAGCCTTTGCCGGGGTGGCGTCAGGGTGGGGGCAGGGATCTGCCTGTGCGGTTATCGTTTATCGGCAGTTTAGATGGGTCAAATACCAATTGTCCACTACCTTCCAGAAGGACTGCCAAACCAAAGAAGCCATTGAGTTTGCTTAGTCGGAGAGGTCAGAAGAAGCATGCAGATGGGGGCTGTCCGAATCCGTATATTGCACAAAGTCAGATGATGATTCTGTAGGACCTGTGTTTAGAGGGCAAGGATCCAGCCATGTGAGGGCTTAGACGGCCCACCAAGGGAGTTTCGAGGCAAACGGCAGTTTCACGTTTCGATGATGCTCTATGGGTGGAAGAGGCCATTACTGATTCCTGGGACGTTGATATTTTTGGGTTTAGGGTTTAGGTTAGGGGTAGTTGGCAGTGGGATCACGCAGCAGGACGGGGGTAATTACAAGAAGGGCCATGATCAAGCGAATTACTTCCAGATTTCCTACGATGTTGGGGGAGTTGTTGCCCCATTTGAAATTACCCATGCCATAGAGAACTGTTCTATGATTCCACCTATGGCTATCTACGAACCTTCAAGCAACACATAGGCCCACGGTTTCAGGATGGCAGTGTGGGGTCCATGGGTGACCAGAGCAGCTGCCTCAGGTTTAAGAGTTTGGTGGTACAGAGGCAAGGTTAAAAAATTATCTTCAGTTTGGTCGTACAAAAAGACCCACGTGGGACAAAAAGCTACCATGTTAACAGCATCCCAATGGCCTAAGGTGAATGGGAGGGACCCGGATACCTGGAAATAGGGTTTGTGGTTGCAGTACGTATGCAAGGATGCGCAAGGTTTTTGGGGTTACAAGAGTTCCAGTTTCTGTGGCTTGAGCATTCACTGTTGGAGGGTGCTGTTGGAGGGTGCAGGAAGGGGGTTCAAGGCCGAGAAAAGAAGATTTGCGGCTGCAGGTTTGAGGTCTATGGGTTAAATTTGCTTGCTCTGGAGTGGGTCGAAGGCAGGCGGTCTGGAACAGATGCAATTGTGTGGTTTGAGGCGTTGCCATGTGGCCCCTTGCGCGCCCTCTCCGCTTGAAGTTCCAGAGTTGCTGGGCCAATGTGTGATCCGAAGGAAGAATAGGGGGTTTCCCAAAATTAGGGGCACCATTTTGGGGGTCCCCAGAATAAGGACTATAGTATTTTTGGGTCTACATTGGGGTCCCCTTATTTCAAAAAACTACCAATACTTTGCATCTATCCTCGCTGATCTTAGCTGCTGTCCAACAAAAAGGCAAATGGCACCCTTCAGCTCGCAAGTCGAAGAGAGACCTTCCACCTATGTTGGCCCTCTCAAGCCCCAAACCTAATAATATGGTAATTTCCCTATAAATGGTACCCCAATATAGACCCCTAAATACTACAATCCTTACTATGTTGTCTCCCAAAAAAGGTACCCCTAATCTTGGGAAACCCCCATATGGCTTAAACCCTAAATCCGCAAACCCCAAATCCGGTGTTTGAGGATTTCACCTGCTGGCTACCTCCTGGAGCCCTGCCGCAGGCTAAGGGAGAATGTGAGCTCAGATGGGTGATATGAGCTATGGTCTGAACTCCTTAAAGGGGGTTCTATGGGGGATTATATGGGGGACTAATTATAGGGGTTAGTAAGCGGGAGACTAGGAGTTTAGACAATGGGTCATATGAGTAATGAGGGTTTAGGGTTTACGGAATAGGGCTTAGGATCCCAATAAATATAAACTCAATGGAGAATGGATTGGAACAGAACATGGAAAGTGAAGTGCAAGCAGGGTTTGTAGATAGGGATCTATAGGACTCACGTAATGAGGAAGCCTGAATCATTACCAATCCTATTCCCTTTAATATATTCCCTTTTAATGATCCCCATATACTTACTGTACACTCAAGCATGCTCCATATATCTATTGTCAAGTTTGGGCCTCTACAGCACTTGAGGGTTGATGGCTAGCTGTC
Organism: Symbiodinium pilosum; assembly: GCA_905231905.1. Taxonomy (NCBI): domain Eukaryota; class Dinophyceae; order Suessiales; family Symbiodiniaceae; genus Symbiodinium; species Symbiodinium pilosum. Next base: position 10,671 of record CAJNIZ010006883.1, on the reverse strand, counting down.
TTAGTAGCTGAGTACGTGACCGTTTTGAGGGACAATAACCCCTTAGATTACCACGGATACCTCCTTTTCCGTCTTCGTGTCCATTGGATTTTCCCTACCCTAGAAACATCCGCAAAACGTCCCTGAACTCGATGCATCTCAAAAACAGACCCCAGGCCTCCTTAAGTTTCTATGTTCCTGTCCCTCTACTTTCCAGTAATCGTGATCAATCACCCCCACTCCCCTAACACGCTCCCAGTTTAACCTCAGAGCTTAGGATACGCGCTCTAGCGGTCTTTGACCTGGGCTTCATGTGCCGCACTTAGTAGAAGCAGCTGTATCAGGGTTAAGGGCGTAGGGCTTAGGGATCCGGGACGGCGGGATTTTACCAAACGGATGCAGCTTCCAGGACACATCATGACATATTTACGGCCTCTTTAAAGGTGTTATGAGGCTGCATGGGGTGTAGGCTTTAGAGTGTAGGGTTTTTTGGTTCAGAGTTTCTGAAAAATGGGGGCAGCCCTAGTCAAGAAGCGGAGACGTCTTCAAGCTCCAGGGGTCCCTACCCAGCAACTCCTTCATGTTTAGCAAGAGTGCCATCTTTGTGCCATCAAGTCCTACATTCCTTAAAAGAATTTCCTCAAAGACCCCCCAAATCCAGGAGTATCCTAAACCCTAAACCCTAAGCGCAAGAGAACTATCCTGAAAGCCTTGAGTAGAGGAACCACCGGAATCCCGTCTTTGTGGCGGCTGTCATTGCCCGGCCCCAAGTCCGCCATTGCGTAAAAGCACCTACCCTTAGGTACGTTGGATGTAGATAATGCTTCACATATTTGGATGTGTGTTGCAAGTAGCAAGACGAATACGATAAGAACATGCATGGCAGCTAATCATGAAACGTACAAGAAGTGTTTGGTATGAGTGTATAGTGAACGAGACATAACTAGTATGATAATGAAGGCAAACACAACTCCATATGCATGTAGCATGCGGAAAAGTGCGAACGAGTCATCTAGCTTCCGCCACCAAAGCAGGCGTTGGGCAGAAGATTAAACAGGATTTGAGTTCCTTGGCTTTGCTGGACGCAGGAGTCCGGATAATTTCCAGAAACAGTTACTCGGATTCAAGGGATTCAACCTAGGTAGGGCAAAAGCCCAAATTACAGGCAGATAATGTCCGCAGTCTTCCTTCTTTGCTATAGATATGATAGATGACACTCATGTTTCGTACTCCTGCTTCTGAAAATGACTTCTGAAACGAAATAGCCACATAGAAGCGATAGGGACCGCTGAAAATCGACCCGCCTCTTGTGCCCGGCATTGATCAGAAGAGGTTGTAGTCGACGCGGATACAGATCTCGAGACTTTTTCGGACGGGCTATCCTACTCAACTTGGTACTTAGTGGGGATTTATCCGAACGAGGCTCTTCTACCTCCCTCCCCCCTCCACCACACCCCCAAAACAGTCCTCATTGTACTGCCGCCCAAACTGTTCCGCGGTTTTGGGAAGGGCCTGCTAAGCAGATGAAGTGTTTGCACGCATGTGGAAGGAACTTTATGATTTGGCGTTAGATAGATGTGTAGGAAAGGAGGTTATTTCAACAAGGAAGGAGTATGCCCGCAGAAAGTCTAGAGAAGGGACTATTCAGCGAATGGTATGCGTTGAGTTTTTCATCTTACAGGAAACTTTCATCCCCAGTCTCGACCCCAAATCTTATTGGCCTGGAAGCCTCAAACATGGCCCGAAACCACAAAAACCTTAAGGCCCAAGCCTTAGACCTGAAAGCCCCCCAAAGCTTGGAGCACTTAAGGTTTAGGGTGAAATGGGGGTTATATAGGGGGTTACATCGGGACAATGGAAAAGCGCATGGAAATTGCTATAGTATAGGGTTTAGCTTGTAACGCTCTACAAACTGGCCTTCTTGATCCCATGCCAGGCCTCCGTGATTTTAGATGTTGCGCGAAATGCCACGGTTTGGTGTTCCATCTTGGGCATCCTAGGGAACAAGTGGTGGGGGCCTGAGATATGGGAGTTTAGGGGTGAAGACTAGGGATTGATGGACTTCATAGGAATGTATATTACCTCAGCAATGGAAAATGGCAAGGATACTACAATATGGGGTTCAGGGTTTCGAGTTCCGCAATGTTCTGTATGGTTTCGTAACCGTTTCTTTTAGCGTTTCATGCTAAATTATACTGTTTGCTGGGGTCTGATAAGGTTGTTCTCAAAGGTAGTATTTACGTTAGAGCTCCTCAATGGGGTTTAGGCATTTGGGGGCCTCGGAGCTTATACACGCTTTCTGAAACTAGGCGTTCTCCGAGGGATCCTACGCACACTAGTGGGTTACAAAGAGATTATGGGCCAGATTTAGTTTTGAGAACCCCACACCCAGTAGCTGGCATTTCAAGGCCATGTTAACATCCGAAACCTCAAGCTTTAGCCTTTGCCCTGGGATAAACCTACCTTAGACCTTGGGGATCCTCCGAATTTCTGCTCAGGCCCTTGTTTGAATTCCAGTTGCAGGGTTCTTTCAACGCCTTCCCCTAATCTGTACATGTGTCTCTACGTCTTGACTACCAACTACATACGCCCAGTTGGATAATAGCCTTTCTTTGGGGGCGTTTCTTCCTAGATAGTCGGGGTCATTGTTTATTTCTGGGCCATGAAGCCATCAAAAATGCAGCCCAGATAGCGGCTAAAACATTGGGCAACGCTTTGTTGACAGGTACGCGCTGAAGGGGGGCTACTTGTGCATGGTCGTCGGAAACTTAGACCCAGCAGCTTTCTGATGCTGCCGGCTGGGTTGCTGGCTGCAGGACTTGTGCCAGTCAGCAGACTTTGTCTTTTTCGACTGCCGCCATATGACCGACTACAGTCCTAGCGGAGTGTTGCTACATTTTGGGTCAGAGAGAGCTAGTCAGTGTGGACACCGTCCAACCGTGCTGCGGTGTCCAGCGTGCACCCCATCCTGAGTGACTTGCCAGCTTCACTGGTGTAATGTTGGAGAGCTTGAATGATGTTTGGATATGACAAGTTGATGGCATCCGTTGTCAATGCTTCCGCAGATCCTTCTGAAGGCTTGCAAAGCCCAAGGTGGTGGCCGTCAGTTCGGCGGCGTCGCCATTGGTCACCAATGAGATATCCATGCGTGTGACGGGTGTGCGCGGGTCTTAGACTGCAAGCAGCCGTAGGGTATGACATTGAAGTTGAGTGTTTTAGCCTGATTCTGAGTGATCACTTCTCATTAAGGTTGCGAGGATCAATATTTGGACGCTAGACCCGGCAGGCTTTGTGAGTCTTAGTATTTGGCTGAGGATTGCACCTGAGCATTAGATCTTTCTTAACTCTGCAGCCTCGCTCAAGTACAGTGAGGCTCTGCACACATTCAGGCCCCTTTTTGAAGATTCCTCTTTCGCATAGCAAGCTTCGTTGATTTTGCTCTAGCCGTCAAAAGCCAAACCCGCTGAGGCTTGACTAGATGTGCTAGCAGGAGTCTGGGCATCGGCTCCCAGGAAAAGCAAGCGTAAACACAGCTGCATGAATCATTTCAATGATAGCCTGCTCTCAATGTCCTGCTGCTGGCGGCATGCGTGTCTGATAACGCAGGGTAGCGGCATCTTGTGCAGCTTCCTAGACACAAAGCATGCAAAGGGAAACGTTCATCAGACCAGCGTAACCTCAAAGGAACGAGGATACCTTATTTGGTCTGGCCCTACAATTCAAAAACACCCCACGCAATCCCCATGATCCTTGAAAACTCTGAACTTTGCGTCCTAGTAGCTATCCAAGCTCAAGCTATTACCCTTACAACTTCTTAAGCTAAATCCTAAGCCCCCAGTAACTACATGTCCACGATATCGCCCCTGTGTCCTCTATGGAATTCGCTGCAATCCATATTGAGTAACAGTTTACATAGAAATTCCCCTTTCTCCTAGGAGGAGTCAGATTTGAATCGAATCTTCTGCCTTAGCCCCTGAGCCCTAAACTCCGATCCCAAAATCTGGACCCTAAAAGCCCAAACTGCAAAGCCTAAACCCTTAACCCTACAACCTAAACCCTGAACCTTAAACCCTGAACCCTATTAGTTCCCAATACTGCCGGAAGGTCTTTACTGCAGTCTTCGCACACGCTGCAGAGCTCCGCGACCCGGGGGTCCATGGGCCAGGCTATGCCGTCTGAACTTTAATGGGTTTGGGATTTCGGGTTTAGGGTTTGGGATTTCGGGTTTAGGGTTTGGGATTTAGGGTTTAGGGTTTGGGATTGTTGTTTTAGGGTTTAGGATTTAAGTTTTAAGGTTTGGGGATTTAGGGTCTAGGGTTTGGGATTGAGGGTTTAGGATTTAGGATTTAGGGAAGGTTTAGGGTTTAGGGTTCAGGTATACATAGGTCACTTTGGTAATATTACATGCTGCTCTATGTTGGAACAACCGATGCAAGCGATATTGATTTAATTACTTGGTTCAACCATCAGAAATGACAGCTCGTCAGGGCATAGGGCTTAGGGTGGTCTAGGTTTCAGTGTAGAGGGGCTATATTATAAGGTCTAGGCTAGTACAGTATCAGGCTTGGGGTTTGGGTATAGGGGTTAAAGTTATATAGAGTTACATAGGCAGTAGGGGGATGATACAGGAACTTGCGCAGGATGTCGGAGAGCATAATTTATCGGACGCGGGGATTGTGAATTAAGGGACTGGGGGTGTAAAGAGACAGCTCACCATACTAGCCGTCCTAGCTTGCATCCTTATTGTTGTGATTGGATTTGGGGGTTACATGTCTTGGAGTTGGGGCTTGCTGTTTCAGCTTGAGCTTTGCTTTGGAGTGTGGGGTTGAGGTTGAGGGATTGTCGTTCAGGGTTTAGGGCTTGGGGCTTCAGGATACTGTATCCTTCAGGTCAGAGTTTAGAAGAAGAAGTCATGGGTCAACTCACCGTCCCTTGTCTATTCTTCAGCGCATGTTTTGCACTGGAAGTCACTTCTGGAATCGCTATGCGCTGTGTATCACCGCTCCAGTGCAAAGTTTTGGGACCAATACCCTCCTCTCAGTATGAGTGTGATGCTCATGCCTCTATGCCTACGTTGGCTTCATGGAATGGAGCGGCGCTGAGCTTTCAAGTCATCTTGGAAGCATCCTTGGGTGTTGAAGGAGGGGCCGAGGACTGGAGCGGACATTGTAATGCCGGAGAAGTGACCTCAAGTCCCACGAGTCCTAAGCAGACCAGACCCAACATGCTGCACTGGACGCCTGGAAGACTCAGACAGCAACGTGGCATGTAAACTCTAAATCCCGAAGCCGAAACCTTAAACCCCATACCCTACACCCCAGACCCTAAACCGTTGAGTAGCTTCTACCTTCTTTTCCCTTTTTGATGTCCAAAGCCAAGAGGCTGTGGCGTCCGCTGTACTCCCCTTGGCCGCCACGGCCTACGCCTTTCAGCTACTTGCCATGCGCCTGCCCCAGGGGTACAGAGATATACGTGGTCATATACAGTAGGATTATTACGGTATATGTAGGATTATAGAAGGATACATAGTGATACATAAGGTTTTCTAGGCTTAAGGGTTTTGCCTCCCCCAAAGTAATCCAACACCCTAAACGAGTCCAACAGAGACGACTGCCCTCTAAAAAGGGGGCTATTGGCTGCAGGATACTGGGGGTTTGGTGTAACCGCTGGGGCGTCATGAAATGAAATAGTGTCTGCTTTTAATTTTGGTGGGTACCTGGAAGATAGATCCTGCTTGGAATGACACATCAGCGAATCCTCAATCAAACGTCCTCGATCTGACGATTTCCGCAGTACTTGTCTGATCTGCAGTACCTTATCCAGTGGGCGCAAGCAGGGATGCAAGGGCGAATGCAGCAGAGCGCCCGACAGGGTTGACAGTCTCTTTGGGTACAGGGCTTGGCGATCGGCATGCAGGCATGTTCAGAAGTTCGAAATGGAGCGGAGGTGAACAAAACAAGCATCTTTCAGGCATATGGGCGTTGCCCAACTTTTTGTGTACTTTCTGTGCAGGGGTCCTCAAAATGCAAAGGTTATCGTATTTCTGGTACGTATTGGGTTTCACAATGTTTTAATGGAAAGGACCATGCGGGTTGTCGTGTCTTTTTGAATTGCAAAGGCTCAACTCAGCCTTTTGCTTAGACCCCTTTATTGAGATCAAACTAGATGCGAACATCTAGTGGGCATAATGCGATATTGGCAAGTCCATTTGATTGTCCACTTGATTTTCCATGATTGGTACTTATTCAGGCCCCTAAACCCCACCTAAACCCGAGACCCCTAAACCCTTAACCCAGGTACTTGGGTCCTGGTATTTTGAACTGAGGCGTTACTTCAACGCAGACACGGTGAGCTACAAGGGGTCGCTCCGGCATGAGACGGTAAGGGTTTCTTGATCCCAAGCCCTCAAAATGGACGCTATGACTATCACATATGCCTTTTGCAGGGGCATTGGGGGTACCAAAATCCTCTATCATGAGTGGTTAGAAGCAGTTCGGGGGTCAACATCTAGGTCTCCAAATGGAGCAGTCAGGGGGATGCTCTTGCAGCCAAAGTACTATGGAAAGCTAAATATGTTCGGTGATGATGCCCCCTCGTGGTCTTTATGTAGTTACAAAAAGTTTTGTATATGTACAAGCATCTTGAAGAAATCCTGAGCTTCCCAAAGTTACCTTCCTAAGTCCTTAAGAGGGCCTCTGTAGCCTCTTTCTAGTCCTTAACCCTTAACGCTTTAAACCAACATCCTAAGCCCTAAACCCTGAATCCTAAACCTTAAAGTCTAAGCCCTAATGGATGCGAATGATCGAGGTCGTTTTTGGTGCATAGATGTAGGACTCACTAGGATGGGCCCATATCATAGCATTGTTTTTTGGGGATTCTGAAGGAGCTGCATTGGGATTCTTGAGCAGCGGTTTGCGTGAACTATGCTTGAGATTACATACTTGAAAGATTCTCTAAGAGAAGCACAGCAAAGCAGCAAAGCCTATGTTCACTTTCCATCCCATTTATTGGCAAGATCTCTTGCTGGCTACACATAACATCAGTGACGCCATCATGATACTGGTGTTGGGAACACCCTGCTGGATTTGTAAGCATGCAGCCTTGGCAGGCTGAGACTTCGTAGGGCTTCGGAAATGCAAGTGCAAGCAGGGGATGTCCCTGGGAAAAGACGCTTACTTTGCCCACATCCTTTATCCTAAAACCTACCCTAAGCAATGTCAAGGTATCCTCATCCTGCGCCAGGCATGGGTCCCGACTAGCAGACGGCGCCGAGTTTGGCACAGAGGTGTCTTCGGTGCGGCTTGTCGTGAAGGAGATGAAGAGGACTGACATCTCATTGCTCAGGAAGTAGAAGTAGTAGAAGCAGTAGTAGTCGTAGTAGTAGTAGTAGTAGTAGTAGGAGTAGCAGTAGTAGTAGTAGTAGTAGTAGTAGTAGTCGTAGTAGTAGTAGCAGCAGTAGCAGCAGCATTGGCAGTCGTAGTGGCAGCAGCAGCAGTAGCAGTAGCAGTCGTAGATGCTCCTCTTATCCTACAGCATCAGCCCTCCTCCTGACATGCCAGGAAACGCAAAGAGAAAGCGAGGCAGCTCCTGAACAACAACAGCCAAAGCAGCCTCCCAAGAGGCTTCTGAAGGGCATTCTGGAGTGCTCCGCAACGCAGCTTCGCCATCTGCTTACTAGAGTGTCCCAAACAAAGGCCGACATGCACCATTTCTAAGTGGTAGGGTTCCAGGAATAGATTAGGGCAGTTGTGGGCCACTGTCCGGCCTGTGATGGGTCTCATCATGGATTTCGAACTAAAGAGGCGTTCTCTTAGGTCAGTTTTGGTCGGAGCTCACACGAAGCTGAAAGCTCTAGCCCTCGGCGGCCTGCAGAACTTGCATAAACATGGTGTCTCGCAATTCGAGCTCCAAGGTTTTGACGTTGGCACGCAGCGCGCGTGGTTCTCAAATATCTTGCAGGTGCCCAAGTCTTGCATCTCCCACCATCCACGTGTGATCGTGACTGACTCTTGTAGACCTGCTTTGGTGGCCAGACAGAGAATCAATCATCAATTTAATTAGGTGCTATCCTTACTAGTGGCCTGGGAATGCAGGAATTTGCTATGCACTGGGACCATGACAAAAGGTCACATAGTGGCTGCTATCGGCATTCATTCCTCCATGCTCCATCTACTACCCGTAAGCAGCGGTGCTCGGCAGCTTGCACCCTGAACCCCTAAACCCTGGACTCTTAAACCCCTAGACCCTAAACCCCCAAACCCAAAACCCCTAAACCACCTAAACCCTAGACCCAACCCCTGACATCCCCTAACCTACGTTCCGTTTTTACCAAGTTTCAGTCCAACCTCGCCAACAAGCCCTGGCCAGTCAGCGGCCCAAGTTAAGCTCAGGGGTTGGTTCAGAGTTTAGGGTTTAGGCTTTGGAATTTGGGGGTTTAGGGTCTAGGGTGTAGGAGTTCAGGCTTTGAGGTTTAGGGCTTGAGGGCTTAGGGTTTAGGGCTTATAAAGGGTTTAGGGGCTTGATAGGGTTTAGGGGTTGTACAGGGTGTCGGGCTTTCATCAGCTTGATCTCCTGCCTTTGAATGCTAACAAAACCCCCTAGTAATAAATGCTCCCAATATAGTACCATGACATACTGTGGGGATCGGGAGGGTGTGGGGGGTATGATTCACGAGATACTAGAGGGAATGGCGGTTTCTCAAAACTGGGGCCTTAGTTACAAGGGATTTGCGAAAGGGATGATGGGGGGTCCGTATTGCGGGGATTCTTATTAGAGGCAGTTTTGAGAGCTTCCAATGAATATAGTAGGGTAAATGCATCGATTCGACAACATTTAGCAATCATTAGCCGGCAGCTCCAGATGCAAGGATTGTCCTTTCTTTGGCAAATCCTTAAGGCCCAATTCGTCTTGCACTCTGACGCCTTGTTGCATGACCTCATGCCCCACCCTGAAAACATACATAAATTCGCCTTATAGATAAACTCCTGGCTTCTCGAAACGCTTCTGAACAGTCACTTGTAGATGGAGTAAGGCTAGACCTCCTACACCAGACTATGCAACACGACAAGTACTTGTTTGTGGGGCGGCCCAGGTCTAACCCTCAGTTCGAGCTGCCGCCCAACTCCAAAGCTGCAGCACCGGACTGCTCCACAAGGGCTTAGCCAGTTGCGGAGTCTTTCTGGGGCTGCCTCAATCAGTCAGTGCTTTCTGTGTGTCTGTCTAGGGGAGCCTTCTTCAAGGACTGTTTACGTTTTTCCTTTTTCTAGTCTTCTGGCAGGCCTAAGTCAGCCGGTGCAACCGAGGCGCCATCGCAAATTTGATTGTTTTCAGCAAAAGGTGACACTCCAGAAACAGGTGGTGATCTCAATTTGTCGCTTTGGCGGAGGGGTTGTCTTTCTGTTACATGGTTTTTAATGGAGAGTCCGTCCAATGCGTGCGTGGTCCTCGCATGCAGCGTTGTAAAACATATACTGTACGATGCAGCCAGACTGTGATCACGTTTGGATGTTCTGACTCACCAGGATGACTTCAAGTGGGTATTGCGACATGATTTGCTCGCAAATCTGCACTTCCACCCTTCAAGTTTCGCCAGATTTGAACCGGCGATTTTTTTGTGATGTGGTCAAGCCTATCAAGTGCGACCCTGCCAGGACGAGAAGCCTTACCTGGTGGAGTACAGCGAGTCCTGGGGAAAAGTCTTGGAGAGTTACATGGAGGGCAAACACATAGAGGACCAGCACTGGATGTGAACTTCAGTGGGGTTTGCGGGGTTGGGTCTAAACCCTAAACCTTGAACCCCTAAACCCTGGACCCTGAACCCATGCTTTCCTGCGGGCCTCCAGTGCTGAGAAACTTCCGCCTTTGAGTACATCCTGTGTTTTTCTGCTTAGGCTACGCCTTCTATCGCGAATTCCTACGGGAATAGGAGTATCCATTTCCTAGAAACCTAAACCCTACACCCAATCCCTAATGCCACGACGGCTTTTGAAGTCACTACTCATAAATGCGGTAGATCTCGCAAAAAGCAGAGCCAGTTTCCTGTAAATCATTTAACAGAAGGGTTCTAAAGGGGTCTATAGTAATCAGGGTTAGGGTTTGGAGGTGTCTATAGGGATTATGTACTCCTATCCCCTTAGGAGCATTTTTCTTATTGTATAACCCAGAGGAACTCTTGAACATATTCATTTTCAATCTAGGTGTAAGGAGATTACGGGCAAAAGACCTCTCCAAGAGCATATCCTGAGCTTATCAACTTTGTTCCCTCAGTCAGAACATTAGACCCTAGTCTATTCCCCTAATAATATCAAGCCCCTCTCACAAAGAATCATCCCAATATAGGACAACTATGCTTATGCGAACTCTTATCAGGGGCAGTTGGGCATTTTATCAGTACGAGGAGAGGAATTTGCTCATCCTTGTGCTTTCCTCCCCCAGCCCCCCCTTCATTCTCGCATCATTATAAACAAACCTATACGAAGCTATATAGCCCCTTAGACCCTGCTTAACCCTATATAACCCCAAACCCTATATAACCGTAGATAACCCATCACGTACCCCACATAACCTCTAACCTCATTCTGTCAGCGGGATAGAGGATATAGGATACAGACTCCGCGCGTCAGGTACTCCGCGCGTCAGGTACCCGCTCAAGGTGGATATAGGATAGATATTCCACGCGTCAGGTACTGCGCG
>CAJNIZ010006882.1:0-16972 GCA_905231905.1 Symbiodinium pilosum | reverse complement strand
ATTCGCAGTATGGCAAGGGAAAAAAAAAAGAGGTACACCTAATTTTGGGAAACCCCCATATTTGGGTTTCCCTTAAATTGGGAAACTACCACATAAGCCCGAAGACCTAGGCGCGCCAAAAGCGGAGCGCTTTAAAGAAAAGCCCTGAACCCTAAACCCTCAGCCCCAGTTTAGGGTTTAGGGTTTAGGTTGGGTACTGCCCCCGCCGTAACAGTCTATATTAGGGGTCCTTTTGAGGCCTGTAGATAACCATATTATAACTATTATCCAACTGTTGCTGAGGGGGGCAGTACACAAAGCTTAGGGTTTAGGGTTACCCTAAACCCCAAACCCGAAGCCCTGAACGCTAAACCCTAAACCCCACGCCCCAAGCAGGGCAGACAATGATGGACTTGCTGGTTTCAGAGGAATTCCTGAGAAGGGATGCTGCAGTGTCTAAGGGTTTAAGGGTTTAGGGTTTAGGGTTCAGGGTTTAGGGTTTAGGGTTTAGGGTTTAGGGTTTAGGGTTTAGGGGTTTACGGGTTAAGGGGTTTAGGGTTTAGGGTTTAGGGCTTCAGGGTATGGACATTCCTACAGTTTGAACACTTGAAACAACAGAAAGTCCTATGAAGGAATGGAAGAGAGAATCGATGCTACTAACATGCAGAACCTAACGAAGGGGAATGGAAAAGAAAGTGGAAGCTTGTATTGATAGCGTTTTGGTAATCCCAAACCCCTAAATGAGGACCGTATGATGATCACATCATAGTCATAGGGTTCTAATTTTGGGGGTTGAGGTTACCCAAATCCTCTAGTTAGTTTGTCTCCTTGTGCAGGGCGTCCTCTTCGATGCCGGCTTTCGCTGTGGCTTGGCAACTTTGGGTTCCCTTTCCAGGGTCTAGGGTTTAGGGTTTAGGGTTTAGGGTTTACGGTTTGGGGTTCAGGATTTAGGGTTGATCCGTTGAAAGGTCTAGGTTTGGCTGGGGGCCGTAAGATGTGAGGCTCCAGGTTTTGATCAGATCTTTGGGGTTTGTAGCATAGAGACTCTTCTCCTACTTCGAAGGACCCTTAAGTTCTTTAGTCCATGTACTGTAGTCGCCTGCACAGACACTACAAGCCCATAGCAGCCCTGCAGCTCTGCTGATTGATGGAGGAAATCTTGCACCGCAAAATTGCCTTGCTAAAACTTGAAACGCTTGGGGTTTAGGGTTTAGGGTTATTGGCAGTGACAGTCCAACAAACATTTTGAGACAAATGGCCGAAATCTCGTACGACCTCAATCTGTTGTAGTCCCAATGTTAAACAGGGGGTGCGGGGTCTACCTGGTTCATAGTATCATTTGCCAGCAGATTTCTCCATCCACTGTAGGTGCCCAGTCCAACAGGATTTGAACATGACATCTTCGCCGCACGGTCTAGCTCTCAGAGTTCAAGGTCATGGTTCTGATCCGATGTGGTGGGAATCGGGAAACTGTGTGTGCAATCTGCGATTGTTCCTCCGACTGTCCGAGCAGACTACCCAGCTGGATGGACCCTAGGTACCAACTCGGCACTCCTGACCCCAAACACACAAAAACCCCAAAGTCTAAACTCCCCAAAGACCTAACCCCCCAACCCCAAACTTCCCAAACCTTAGACCCAAACTTCCCAAACCTTAGACCCAAACGTCCCAAACCTGAGGTCCGAAACCTGTAGGCCCTAGACGTTAAGGCCCTGGCAACGTCACCTGGGTGGCTGAAGTACCAGTAGACGGGCTGCTCCTTACCTCTACAATGGTTCAGTTTTTCTCTGTTTCGGTATTACTTGGAGATGCATAGGTCATAGGTAGTTAAAGAGCCTTGCAGAACCTGGATGAGTAGCCCCGCAAATCTGTGCGCCATCCAAGAATTTTTTTCGGGGTTCAGGCTCAGGAGATTTGAGCTGCCGGTCTTGTGTTTGTGTTTGCAGGGTGCCTTTCAGATGTTTTTGATGTTTGGTTTGTCTCTCTTTTTTTGGAGGTTTTGGGCGGTATTATTTGCCTTAAACCCTCAACCCTGAACCGTTTAAATTGAAGGAAGCCTAGTCTAGCCCTGCTAGGATTTGCTGAGGGCAGTCTCCTGATTGCCACGGTTTTGTAACTACTCTGGAAAGCTCACTTTGCTAAAGTGTGAGAGTTATAGATACTGCCTGTCTAAGTGCTTCCTACATGGCCTACATCAGAACTGATGCATGGAGCTGTAGCTGTGATCGCAGCTCATTTGGTAGTTTCCCAAAATAAGCGGACCCCAATATGGACCTCAACATATTATAATCCTTATTATGGGGACCGTCAAAAAGGTACCCCTAATTTTCGGAAACCCCCGTTTCAGTGCCCTGAAATATTGCATTCGTCCACCCTAAAACTTGGGGAAGCCCCTCAGATGCGGCCGCAACTGGGGACTGCTAGAGCCTTACTCTTACCCCTCCATGTGAGCTTAAGTTAAGGCCCCATTCATGAAAAGAAACCACCAGGGGATAATGCTAAACGCGCTGGCATCCCTAGATATTCTTAATATACCACGAACACGGTTACTAAACCTTGGATGATGTACCTCTGTTACGGGGCGGGGCCAACAATGCTGGTGGTTAATAGGGACTGAGCGAAAGTACACATTCATCCCAACATAACACAGTATATAACATATTCCTTCATTCCCTAAACCCCAAACCCAAAGCCCAAAACCTTTACCAGCAGCGAACACCTAAGGTATCACGTGCATGTGGTGCTGGACATGCTTTCCGGTGAGTTGGCGCACAGGCTGGCAGATGCTGATAAGGTTTGAAGGTTTAGGGGTCGACCACCAAAAAAGCGCTAGTGAGATGAATTGCGTAGCCAGGTCGTGGGAGCTGCTCAAAACAGGCCCCATGTAGCCCTTCAACCCGGAAAACTCTAAAAACTAAACCCTAAACGCTAAACCCTGAGCCCTAGACCCTAAAGCCAAAACTCTAAACCCTAACCAGTAACGCTCAAATTTCTTTACAATCTCTACACAAAAAAATCCATATCCTAAGCCACAACCAAACCCTAAATCCTACATATGCATATATATATAGAGGTATGTATGTATCTATATATATATATATATTCCTACAAGCCTCTTTTAAGGGACTTGAAGTGGCTACCCGGCAATTCGAAGGTCGCCCTGCTTCCTCAACGGCCAGGCATTTGGCCCAGGGAAGCCCCAGGGACTTTTTGACAAGGCCTTTAGGGTTGAGGGTTTAGGATTTAGGGATTAGGGTTGGGCTGGTCTGGGTTGCTGAATTAAGTCTTAAATTACGGTACACAGTGGGTATGTATATATATATATATAGAGTAATTACTAGGGGTTCCCCAATATAGTAACTTAACTTAAGCTCCTCAACAGCAACCCAGTGGCATTTGAGGGTTTAGGAGTTCAAGGTTTAGGGTTTAGAGTTTGGGGGTTTCGGGTTTAGAGACTTAAGGTTTGGGATTTCATAGGTTTAGGGAATTTAGCTTAGTAGTTAACTCCTGCTTAGTAGGCATAACCCATGAAAAATATAGGGTTGCAGGTAGGGATTTGGTTCAATGCCCAATTACATTTTTTTTGGGGGGTGGGTTTAAGGTTTTGAATTTCGGGGTTTCGTGTAACAGGTTTACCAGGTATTGGTGTAAGGCTTGGGGCTTACAATTGTTGAGCGCAGGCTTCGGGCTTGGGGTGTCATCTCGTCCCCTCAGAGTCCAAGTATGCAATAAGCATTTGGTGGTTGTTCAAGATACTTGTCCCCGCAATGGCCATAATGTATCTTCCCTGTTTGGTCAGGATCTCCTTTTAAGGAAGTGTATTCCCAATGTTCCCTTCGAAACAAGGACCTCTAGAACAACCCCCATGTACTTGCCAAAAACCTGTATGAAAGCTATTCTTACTTTCTTTTCAAGTACAGAATTATTTGGTACTAGGACCTTTTTGGTTCCCTCCCATATGAACTCAACTCTCGGTGAGAAGGTACGAGTTAGGTGTCCTTTTCTCTGTGATGTTTTTTTTTGGGGGGGACCCAAACAAAACTCGAAACCCCAGAATCCAAAGTTCTAAGCCCTGAACCCCAAGCCCCACATTTCAAACTCTAAGACCCTAAACTGGGTTGCTGTTAAGGAACTTGATTTATGTTACGTACTATACTGGAGAAACCATATTGACTACTAACTTAATTTAAGTTCCTTAGCAGGAGCCCAGTAAATCTCACACCAAAGGCCCGAATCCTATATAGAGACATGGCTTGGCTGGCTATGGCAAAGCCCAGTGCCCATGCCCTTCTTCGTAGTCTCTCATACGGAGTGTTAAAGACAACATGAGTATAATCTACCCTAAACCCTAAACCCTAAACCCTAAACCCTAAACCCTAAAACCCTAAGCCCTAAACCCTAAACCCTAAAACGTATAATCTACCTACCTAGTCCCCAAGCCCGAACCCCCTGATCATGTGAGCTTCGATCTCCTTCTGCTTTCTCCATTTGATTCGCAATTACTGTAAACGTTGAGCCCCCTAATGCTTAATCCGTAAGCCCTAAACCCTTGGCTTCATAAGATGTCTACCCTTCCTCCCCCTAGTAGTACAAACCTCTAACCCACCAACATTGAATATTCCGAGTATAGACTAGTTACTAGTATAGCACAAGGAAATATTGAAGATTTTCCGAGGTGGAGGGTTTAGTATTAGGGCGAGGGGCTCCGTAGCCTTCAGCCCCAAACGCTAAAGCCTAAACCCTAAACCTTAAACCCTAAGCCTAAACCCCATATGTAAACCCTAACCCCCTAAACCCCCTAAACCCCCTAAACCCCCTAAACCCCCTAAACCCTAAACCTTAAACCCAACCTGGGAAACCCAGGTGGCCTGGCAAGGAAACTTTGAGGTCCTCGTGGTGGACCACCAAATCCGCATAGGCGGGAAGTCGATCCCGGGAAGCAATACAACCTACCAGGTAGGTATGTTATGAACGAAGGGTTTAGGGGGATTAGGGTTCAGCGTTTAGGGATTAGGGTTTAGAGATTAGGGTTTAGGATTTAGGGATTTGGGTTTAGGGAGTAGGGCTTACAAAGGGTTAGGGTTTAGGGTCTTGGGGGGTCCCATGAGAGGAATGAGGTCCCGCCCGCTTCTCTTAGGTCCCTAAAGACATATGTATATACATATATATATATATATGTATATATGCATATATATATATATCTATCATGAGACCCCATATGAGCTACAGTTTAAACTTTTTAAAGGGGGTTGCATAGGGGATTATCTAGGGGAGTATTAGAGGGCTTATTAAGGGGGATACTAGGTGCTTAAATGAGATCCGTATATGGACACCTCAAAATGGACCGGGGTTGGGATTCAGCTTTTGGGGTTTTGGGGGGGTCTGCTTGAAAACTCCGTTGAGTAGAGAGAGAGAGAGAGAGAGATATCCACATATTCGTTTTTTTCTTGGGGTGTTGGGGGTTGGGACTCTTGGGTCAGGATTTCAAGCTTAGGAGTTAGGATTCAACGCCCAACAGGTAAGGTCCAGGAGACGTAGGCCTTTCGTATAAGGCCTGGTAGGGTTGTGCTTTGGGGTAGTTCTGAGCCATTGTCTAAACTCCCTAAAGGGGGTTATGTAAGGGATGGTATAGGGGACTACTACAGGGGTTATGAAGGGGGTTGGGACTATGGCTCATAGCTACACACGGAACTTGGGTTTCACAGGCCACGTGTGGGGTAAATCAGGATGCTTATAGTGCTTGCTGGTGTCTTTTTCGCATGTAAGGTCCTGTCTGGAAAGGAGTGCGTCAGTTTTGCAATTGCCTCTCTGATGTCACGGTTTATCATGGGGCTTGTGCTCCACAATAGCAGTTCATTGTCAAAATCTATCCTGTTCCCTGTATCTCAACCCCAAATCAGGAAGCTGAGCCTAAAACCCTCATTGCAAGTCTCTTTCGCAGCTGCTCCAAAAGGGTTTGAGACCAAAATATTCCGCCTCCAAATCCTACAATCGCCTTACCTTGTAGAAGCTCACAACCCCTGAGTCCTGGACGCTTCACGCTCTCAAACCCTCCCCTTAGCTCCTTTCACCTTCAGCTCTGTTTTGCCAAGACGCTACTTGTTCGGTGTATTCGCCAGAATGTATCTGGACCCTAGATGTCTTCCTGTCCAGCAGAAGAAGGTACTGTAAGACATCCAGGGTCCAGGTTAGAGAATATAGTGACAAGAGAGTTCTGAACCCCTGACGCTTCATCGTCTGGAGGGGCACGCCTAATGTTGACCCCTGATTAATAAACTCCCTCCCCTTCATTGGGATTATAATAGGGATCAACATATTAGGGCCCTTAAAAGGAGGGGGTTTATTAATCATGGGCCTACACTAAGCCCTAAACCCTAAATCCCTAAACCCCAAACCCCAAAACCTAAACTCCAAGTCTTCAAACAGATACACGTCAGCCCCAAGCCATAAACCCTAAGCCCTGATTCTTAGCCCCAAACCCCCAGTCCACCCTGAACCCTACTTGGAGGCCCATGGGACTTAGTTAACTACTTATATTGTCCCCTTTAAAGGGGGCTATAGGGATATGTGGGATTTAGAGTTTAGGGATTACGGTTTAGGGCTTAGGGTTTAGGGTTCATGGGATCATGGGACTTAGTAACTACATATAACTGGGCTCATAACCCTACTTATAATCCTCCTAAATGGGCTTATAGGGGGTTACCCCAACTATAAGTCGGGGTATAGGCCCAGTTATAAGCAGTTACTAGGTCCCATGTACACCGCGTTTCCCTAAAGCTCCAAATAGCCCAGTGTAGGTAACATCTTTAGACTTTAGGGCCCCAATGTAGCTCTAAACCCTAAGCCCCAAAACCTAAATCGTAGTTTCCATTTTATTTTCCATTATCCCAACATATCCCCAAGATTACCCTAATATTACCCCAATGGGTACCTCTATAAAAAGATTCTAAACCCTTCTTGAACCTCGCCAGTAGTTTCCATCTTCTTTTTCCATTATCCCTCTATAGCCCCCTATAACCCCTTTCATACCTATAGTCTCCATGTTCATTTCCATCATCCGTATATAAACCCAATGGGTACACCCTAAACCCTAAACCCTCCAGGGTTTGGCAATTAAGGATGTCATGCGGGGCGCTGATTCACGTGTCATTGCAGAAGCTGCGCCCGCCTGCGGGAAACGCGGATTGCTGGACACTGGGGGCCTGCGCTTAGGAAGAGTTAGGGTTTTTCGGGCTTAGAATTTAGGGTTGAGGATCTAGGACTTAGAGTTTCGCATGTTCAGTACTCAAAGCCAAGGTTTATAGGGTATAAGGTCAGTTGAGCTTCGGATGATTCATGATGCAGGTTTGGGGCCGGATTACCGACGAAAATCGCAAAAAGGCTTGAACCGTTTTTTTTTGGGGTTTAGGGTCTGGATTTTTCAGGGTTCCTCTAGGAGAGTCTAGGGCTCGGCTTTACGACCTGGTATGGAAGAGGGCTGTTCGGATTGACTTCCGGATTTCGCAATTTCATGCATGAAGCATGTGAAGCAGGCCGCTGTAAGGTTGCAGAAGTATCACTGCGCACACACTCAATTGGCGCTTCTGGGCCTGAATTCTGAGTACAGTAACTACACCTTTTTGCTCGTGTAAACATCCCAAGTGATTGCAGCTCAATGCAATCTGCAAGTACGACTATGGCTGTATTCCGCGCGGGTGCAAGCCTCCTTTCATCAACAACATTCCCTAGACCTCTCAACCCTCAGAAGTCATTGAGGAATTATGCGGGCTTTGAGTACCATCTTTGCTGCACTCAGCATGCTGCCTCAGAACGTTCCTGGGCGTGGCGCTAGTTTTGCAGTGTTAGGGGCTTAGGGTTTAGGGTGGGACCAAGAAGGAGTAACTGAAGACCACTTGGTTTTTTCTGCCAGGCTTCAGGATTTCCCAGGCGTCACAGGAGTTCCAGATTTGGCCTGCAGTGGGACAGTAAGGGCTCAGGGTTCAAGGTAGGGCATGGAGGGCTAGATCCCTATATCGCCGCTGATGTCCCTACGAACAAACGGCAACTCTGTCCAACACCCAAAACCCTTATATGAGACTTCCCTAAATTCATTATAATACGCGGGCCTATAGTTGGTTTCCTATTATGATTATGATACGGATCCCTCTATAAATCTCCCTCATTTTGGGAAAATAAGTTCAGGCGCAGTCCCACCAATCCTTGTGAAACTTCCTATTGTCACTTAATTTCCCATGTGCTTTTAGGGTTTAGGGTTTAGACCCTAAACCCTAAACCCTGATTCCACTCCCACCTACACCCTCAAGCCCTTAGAACCAACCGCTTCTTTGGGGCTACCAAGCTTGTTGTCCAGTATCTTCTATATGCAATATTCCCAAAACCCAAAACCCTAAACCCTAAACCATCCTAAACCCTAAACCCTAAACCCATAACCCTAAACCATCCTAAACCCAAAACCCTAAACCCTAAACCACGGAGCCAGGCTTCCATGAAAATTGTTTCGCTGGTGACGTTTTCACCTTCGACTTCTGCTGCCGGACGGGAATTGTTTCTTTAAGCCCTTGCAGTGGAGCTATTCAGGGTGTAGGGTTTAGGTATCAGGGTTTAGGTATTAGGGTTTAGGTATTAGGGTTTAGGGTTTAGGTATTAGGGTTTAGGGTTTAGGGAGGCTGCTTTTCTGTTTAAGCAACATGAAAACCTTATGAACAATGAGGATTGTTGTGCTCCAGTCAGACCCAGACAGATGGGTTAGTCAGCAGGAACCAGGCGCCTGGGGACCCTACACCCTAAACCCAGGGTAAGGGTGTCGGAGTCCTCTGACCATTGCCATGAGCTTCTTTAATTCCAGAAAGACTTCTGCAGCCCAATAGACCCCTTGTATTGTAAAGCTTCCCACAGCCATAAATACCTGGAGCTATTCGCCCTAGCCCTTTCGGGGTACGTAGTCCGGCGATTATATCCTCATGGCTAGCTAGTCCCTTGAACCCCCGGGTAGGGATGCACATGAGAAAAAAATCCGTGAGCAGTACCAAAACGGGCCGTTCCCTGAACAAAAATATACAGGCTTCTTCTGAATAACTTGCAAATCTAGCCCTGTGATCCTAAACCCTCAAGGCTGGACCCTATATAAACCCTAAAGCCTGAAACTGCGCGATGGCTTCCAGACGGAGTCACGTGAGGACTGGCCGTGCAGCCGTCGCGCGAAACACTCTCCCTGCGGCAGAGGACCGGGGGGAGGGGGGGGGAGAGTTAAGGTTTAGGGTGTAGGGGGCTAGGACGGTTATACAGTGTATATAGGGATATGCAAAAAACATGGAAGCTACTATTAGGGTTTTGGGTTGAGGGGGATTTTTGTCCAAATGCTTAGGTCTAAACGCTAAACCTTTCCTCTTTGGGCCTCAGAGTGTAGGATGCCGCAAGCAGCGAATAATTTCGGAGGATCGACATTGACCTTCGGCCTTTTTGACACCTCCACAATGAGAAGGCAAGGGAATTGCGTAGACTTGTACAATCCTAACCTTAACCCCTAAACTCTTAAGTTTAATCCCAGCCCTAACCCCTAGCCTTCACGGCCTGGTTTTGCGGAGTCCTGTTTCGGGGCATACTTGCTGCGGTCCACACGCTGTTGTCACCGGTGGGCCAGATTGTAATCCAGGAATCTCGGCCCTCGGGATTAACGGTGATATGTGTGAATCAAACTTGCACCTGGCTGTTTTTACAGGGGTGTATACTGGCTCAGGCTCAGCAGAATGGAGTCATTTTGCAGTCCAATATAAGGATTGCAGAGTTAAAGTGTTCAGCTCAGGGACCCTGACGCCTGCACACCCCTCAGTCCCCGAAGTCTCTAAAGCCTGGACCCTGGCGCAGGACTTCTTTTCAGGGCCATGCCTGTTCCCACAATGAGCCGCGACTGCATGCAAAGGGTCCCAGGGAGCCCAATACCGCTTCATTCAGGCATATTCCTGAAATCGTATGAGGGGTCCTCGAAGAATTCAAGGTATCTTCAGCATGTGTTGCTCTCTGGAGTTTGGACTTCGTGAGAAGCTGAGTCGCAACTGGGTTTCTTTCTCAGTTGTGCAGCTCAGTGGGCTCACGTGGCAGATGGTCTGCTTTACATAGAGTTATAGAGTAACCTATACTGTTGAAAAGGTAAAGGCATCACAGTATTAGGTACAAGGTCCTTTTGTATAGGTACTTTCGTTACTCTAGGTAAACCGTGAACCCTGAACCCTGAACCTCCAACCCTAAACCCTCAACCCTACTCTAGGTACAGGCAAGCAGAGGGTCCGAGGGTTGCGTTAATTCAGCTGGCTGTGATCTGGGCATAGCCAGGTGAGAGAGTATCATCATACGTAACACACGTGCTTTGCATATCTAGGCTGTGATTGATGTGAAGGTTATCTCCTTGTCATGCTTTCCGGTCCTTAGGGTTTCACTCTAAACCCATGTTGTCTGTGGGGCCGTGGTTGGGCCATTGCACGCTGCAGGGCTCAAACTCCAGCCATCATCCCTCCATAAATGAGAGCGAACCATTTGCAGACGACCCGCTCATGTATAAATTCGCTCACGCTGCGGCACTGATTCTTCTGCTTCCTGTCTCCGCTTTTGAGGTGCCTTGTTGTCTTTGAATTCTTGGTCTTTTACGTAGGGGCTTTGGGTCGGGCATGCTGAGGGTCCTAAGATTTCAGGAACATGCTGGGGAGTTTTCCCGGAGAAGTAACTAGGTGTTGAAACCACCGTCTGAAAACATCCAAAAAGGAACCCCCAAAATGTCCCCAGTATGCAGAGCCCCGGGTTCCCTGAGATCATGAGATTCTCGGAGCCCCAGAGAGGGCGTTGAAAGCAAGATGTCGTGAAGGTAATTTTGCAGGTTTTGTGCGGCATGATTTTGCGGTGGCAGGTTTGGTTGCAGCATTGGTTTGAGGGTTTTGATAGAAGGTGTGCGACAGCAAAAACTAGCAAGCAATCTACGATCCCGGGTTGCAGACTCGTCGCAGTTTTGTTTGCAGAATTCTTGCAGTTGCGCAATTCTGCACAGCATTTGCAACAAGTCTGCAACAGATGCTGCAAGCAAACACGCAGCTGCAAAATCATTCTACAGCAAATACACCGCAGCTACTGCAGACGCATCTATTGGTGAAACCATCAGGCAACTCATGTGACGAATCTTGCAACTGGTGGGTATCAGCGCTAATTATATGAGCAGCTGAAGAGTTTGGGGTTTCGGGTTTGTAAGACTTCCCCAAACGGCCAGGTACTGGATGTGGGCGCGCCACGCACAGGGACCCAATCAATGGCGGCGGCACTCACGCGGCTGGGCCTCAAAACGTTCCACAGCGGCTTCCCGAACTTTGCGAATCGAAGGCCTTGGCCCTAAAGCCTAATCAAACCCTAAACCCTGCACCCCCAAATCTTGAGTCATAAGCCAAAAGCCAAAGCCTTCAGTCTTAACTCTTAAAACCAACGCCCTACACTCTTGACCCAAATGCCTATAAGTCCTAAACACTTGAAAGCCGTTGGAGTTGAAAAAACAACTGAAACCTAAACCCTGCAACCCCCTGCCCTCAATCCTAAGTCCTACCTGAACCCCCCGAAGTATGTAAAATGATGGCCTTTATGGCTGTTATTAGGGGTTTTGAGCTATTATTTTACCTACTTTTGGGGTCCAGGTAATCCCTACAGCCAACAAAACAAACCATAGCTTTACCTCGCGCAGGCCATGGTGCCAATACCTGTTCCCCGGAGTCTTCTTAGAAAGCTTTTGTGAATCCACCTTCCGGGCCACCTACCGTACAACCACAAAAGATTTGAGTTTTAGGTTAAACCCTAAACCCTAAATTAAGAGTTCAGGGTAGCTTCTTCAGATACTTTTTTGGAATGTTTGGTGTCCAGAAGGTGACAGGGGTCCCTGAGCCCCATAAATCCTAAAACCCGAAACAACTAAACCTAGCCCCTACCTAAACCCCAAAAGTAGGTAAAATAATAGCCCTAAACCCCTAATAGTAGCCATAAAGGCCATAATTTTACATACTTTTGGGGTCCAGGTAAACCCAGCCCCTAGATTCGCAACCACAGGTTTGGCAACGGTCGATTGGAGGATGCACTTCCAACCCTTGCTGGCTATGACGCTGCCATGGATGAGCCGTTTCAGCTAGTGTACGACGAGGTGATGCAATTACAGCAAAAGGGCCTAGATAAGGTCCAGGGGCTTAGGAATTCTGAGTTTTCGGGCTTCGGGGTTTAGGTTCTGGTGCGGTTTCTCTAGTAATATAAGACCACCAAATGAGATTGTAATCCCCCTACAGGGTAGTTTCTCAAAATGAGGGGACCCCAATATAGACCCCAATATACTATAGTCCTTGTTATGGGGACCCCCAAAAAGGTACCCCTAATTTTGGGAAACCCCCACATCACTTGGGTGCCCAAGAAGCTCCTAGTCAGAGGAACGCCCCCAGGTGATGCATAGTCTAAACTCCTTAAAGGGGGGATATATAGGGGATTATATAGGGGACTACCATAGGGGTTATGAATGGTGATACTAGGAGTTTAGACTATAGCTCAGGTGATGCATGCTTTTCCCAGAGCGAAGTTCATTCTGACTATGGCAGACCCACAAACGTGGTACGACAGCTATGATGCCCTGATTCAACAGCAGAGACGTCAGCTTGCTGATCCTTTCCTGCAGTGGGTCTACAATTTTACGTTACGCATTACGGGATGGCCCTCTGTGCTGGACCCTGATCCGAACAGCTGGTTCTCATATTGCACAGAGGCCCGGTACTGGGGCTGTGACTTTGGCAACAGTAACGCGTCTGTGGACTCCAGGCAGAAGTGCATGGAGTCGTACCAGCAGCACAATGAGCGAGTAATGCAAGCCATTCCTGCAGATCGACTTCTGGTGTACAACTTTTCCGACGGCTGGGCTCCAATTGCGCATTTTCTCGGGAAGCCTATCCCAGACGTTCCGTTCCCATATGTGGACGAAAAGCCTGATGTTCCCAAGGGGAACCCGCAGAGGTCTTCCACGCAATGACCCGCAGAGCTCCATACCCCTTGGCTACGGTTAAGGCCTGTATACCCTATACATCATATGAAGAATCCTGGCTCGAATCAGGTAGTTTCCCAAAATAAGGGGACCTCAATTTTCAATCTAGACCGATAATCCCTATTATGGGGACCCTGCACACGTTACCCCTCATTTTGGGAAATTCCCCATTTCGTAAGGGGTACGAGGCTTCTGCTGAGCATGACCCTTGCTGTCACGGCCCTGCGTGCTCGCATATGGCCAGACCATGCCTTGCCGTGGATGTAGGGGGGTTTAGGGTTTAGGGGCCTAACTACATGAGCCATAGTCTAAACTCCTTGAAGAGGGGTTATATAGGGTTTGGGGTTTAGGGTCTAAACTCTTTGGAGTGGGTTATATAGGGGGTTATCTGCGGGAGTGTTCTAGGGCTTATGAAGGGGGATACTAGGAGTTTAGACTATAGCCTAGGGGTTACCAAGAAGATCGAGGGTTGCCAAGAAGATCGAGAACCAAATGGAAAAGAGCATGAAGCATGAAGTGGGATTTGGAATTGCGTAGCCGTTCATAGGGATGACATTTGTGGGGGGGGGGGGGGGGCTAAGAATGACCAATACTGGGTTGCTGTTAAGCAACTTAAATTAGGTTTCCATCATGGGTGTATGTATATATATATATAGTAATTCATATGGCTTCCCGAAAATAGTGACTTAAAGTAAGTTCCTTAACAGCAGCCCAGAATATTACGGTCCCAGGTTTCTTGTATGATTCTGATACGGGATATCTCAAACAAACCTGAAACTGATATTTGTCATTATTCCCCTAAGGGTCCAAGAACCCAAATGATAGGGTTTTAGGGCCCAAATACTATAGCATTAATCGTATTTGGGCCCTAAAGCCCTATTATTTGGGTCCTTGGACCCTTAGGGTCCTCGGGTAGTATGTGCGTGACGGTGTGTCCACTTGCATTGAGAATTCGAGTCGAAGTTGTCAGTGGGCTGTAGCTGCAGAGCTGAGGCCAACTTTAAAGTGTTGAGCAAACCCAAAAACCTAAGCCCTAAACCCAAAACCCTAAACACTAAACCCTACACCCTAAAACCCTAAAACTCTAAAATCCTAAACCCCAAAACCATAAGCCTTCAACCTTCAGCAGGGTAAGCTTCCAGTACAGGAGTTCTAATGGCAGAAACTACTTTTGACCCCCCCAACTCACTGCAATGTGCAGGCGGAATAGGGTTTGGGGGGTATAGGATCTACTGGAGAATCACATGGACAAGAGCATGGAAAATGCCATGGAAACTCAGGGAATATATAGGGAATTCAAGGAACTTAATTACTAGGTTTTGCAGATGAGTTGCGCCACCCACGCTGAGTCTTCTGAAGGCAGCTCATAGTTCTGTTTCGAGATTGCTGTGAACCCTAAGACCTAAACCCTGAACCCTAAACCCTAAACCCTGAACCCTAAACTTTAAACCCTGAACCCTAAGACCTAAACCCAAGCTCTTTCGAGAAACTTCATACTGACACTTCCATGGTCTCATCGCAATCCCTGAGACCATCCCGAAGCCTCGATTTTCAAGCGCAAAACCATACACCTTCCCCTAAAGGGTCCAAGGACCCAAATAACAGGGTCCCTTTTCAAGGGGTTATATGGGGATACATAGGGATATATGGGGATTGTATAAGGGTCCAAGGACCCAAATAATGGGGTTTTAGGGCCCAACTACTATATTTGGGCCCTAAAACCCCTTGGACCCTTAGGGTTCATCGACAGTCTATACAAGGTAGGGTGTTTATCATGCTTTCGCTGGGTGCTTCTCAGGGACTGTCCGACGTGCCAAAAACGTAAGCAGTACCCTCTCTTACAGGTTACTTGGAGGGTCAGGGGGACTTAGTAAGTAGGTTAATAACCCCCATAACCCATATAGTGAGCCTACTTATCCCCATTATTGACCTACTTACTAAGTCCCCATGACCCTCTAAGTAGGGTTTAGGGTTTCGGGACCTAAGCCGGTAACCACAAGTTGAAAAGCTAAAGCCCCACACCATAAACCAACGTTCAACCCTGACTGGCCTTAAAACCCAAATTCAATCCGGAGAGGCCCTGAATCATCCTGAATCCTAGTTCATACTTGGAGGGTCAGTTTGACTTAGTAAGTAGGTTAATAACACCTATAACCCATATAGTTACCCTATAGTTATCCCCATTGATAACCTACTTACTAAGTCCCCCTGACCCTCCAAGTAAGCTAGAATTGAAAGCCCCATGTCCTCCCAAATCCTGCAATCTGAGCCTTAAACATTAAATCTTAGTCCTTTCATACAACACCTACACTCTAAACCCTAAATCCTAGACCCTAAACTCTAAACCCTAAATCCTACACCCTAAATCCTAAACCCTAGACCCTAAACCCTAAACCCTAAATCCTAAACGCCGTCCGAGGCCAGCATCAATGTCTCGGTCCCGGGCCCAGCTTCTACGTGGAAGCGCCAAGCTGGGTGGAGAAGGCAGGGTTTAGGGTTTAGGGTCTAGGGTGTGGAAGCGTGTACCTCCATCCACTAGGAGTTGTAGATGGAACGCAATTACCGTCCTTCTAGGTCTAGCGGCCGTGGTTCGAGGTAGGTCATGTTTATATGTTCTCCCTATACTGGAGTCATTTGCTAGACTTGCAATTGTAGTTTGACGTTTAAGGTTGTGCCTTAAGTGTCGGGTTTTGGAATCGAGTTTTAGGCCTTTGGGTTCCATGAGTTCAGATTCAGTTTTTAAGGTGTGCCCCAGTAGAACTGCGTTTTTGTGGGTAAAAATGGCCGTCAGGTATAATTATCGTTCCAAAGCCCTATAGTTACGTAGACCCTGTTTCAGATTAGGGCCAATCACCCAAATCCGTAAACCCTACACCCTAAACCCCTAAATCCCAAATCCCTGAACCCCTAAACCCCTAAAGCCTAAACCCTACATCATCCCCACATTTCTTAGGGATCTCCATTCAGAACCATGTAAACCTCTACAGCCTCTGCATAATCCCAGTTTGCATTTCATTTCGATTTTCTCTTCCGTTTGATTCCCGAAGCTCAATTGATATCCCCATGTTGAGAAACCACACATTCGCGACGCCCAGCAACACATACTGTAGAAGCGCAACTGCTCACCAACACTATTCCCTTATCCCCCTGTATAAACCCTAAACCCTAAATAAGTGTAATAGTATTGCATACCTCAAGACCCCCAACCAAATGCGAAAAAGGCTCCTTGGCCGCCACCATTAATGTGCGACGGTGTTCCCCTGTCCATCGGCTGCTTACGGTTTACAGATTAAGTTTCAGTAAGCTTCAGGCTCTAGCGATTAGGATTTGGAGATTTGGTTGAGGTTGCAGAGGAGCATGGGTCATGTAGGATTTTACGGGTCCGGAGTTTCACAATCTGTGAGGTCTTTGAGATAAAGGAATTTAGGCTGCTTATAGACAACCTGATCCCTAAACACTCCACGCCCCACACAACCCCACATCCCTTAAATAGCCCTGTACTGCCCTTGCGGACATTGCCTTTATATTTCGTTGGAACCTGGATCCACAGGGCTCAGGGTTGACTGCTGGCTTCGCATGAATAGAAGCCCCCCCCCCCCCCGGCCCCTCGAGTGATCTATCTCCATANNGGGGGGGGGGGGGGGGTGGGGGGGCAGAATTAAAAAGCGCGCAAACTGTAGGTTTGACAAACGTTTACCAATCAGTTAAAGTCTAGTTGCAATCACAGTCCCGAACACATGTGCCGGTAGCAATATTCTATGTCTTGGTATAGTTGCAATGGTTTTCTGGTAGCGGGATTTTGTAGATGTGGGTATAGTCGAATCACAGAGGTGAAGTCAACATCAGGGTTTAGGATTGGCCCAGGAATATCAAGGGTTGCAGGATGGCCCAACGTTTCAATGCAAGGATCCCTGGACCTAGGAGTACAACCCTATTTGGAGGGTCAGGGGG
>CAJNIZ010006881.1:0-16972 GCA_905231905.1 Symbiodinium pilosum | reverse complement strand
GTATAGGTTGTTATGGTTTTGGGTCTTGGGTGGCCTAGGGGGGTGGGCATGGTTAGAAAATGGAAATGGTCATTGCTAACTCATTTATGGTACCCAAACAGACTCCCGCGTGGGGATTAAGATTTTGAGCATTATGAGGATGATAATCCTCCTACCTGGCCCTATGTAGCTTACCCAATTCTTAAAGCAGGCTATCACTAGTTACTAAGTCCCATGAGCCCTCCCCAACCCCTCCGACACCCTGAACCCTTAACCCTAAACCCTCAAGCCTAAATCTAGGGGCTTGAGGAGGGACCCTCAATGGGGGCCCCTTGCAGCTTGTTGAGGGTAATAAGGGTACTACCTGGTTATTTAAGGGATATACAAGGCCTATATCAGGGCTAGATGAGTAGTATTTTATTTGGGGATGCTATGGTACCCAATATAGAGTAAGATTATATCCTCCTTTTGAGGTTAAGTATTTTATGTAAGGAATATAATCTTCTTCGGTTTAACCCCCAAAAAAAAACACTACTCAGATGAGGTATTGGGATTAGGGTCCAACCCTAAACCCTAAACCCTAATCCCTCCCTTGACCAAAGCGCCATGAATGCGGGCGCCAGGGGCCGAGCTGGAGGCGCCCCGAAGCCTAAAACCAGAAAGCTGTGAGTCTGTTTTAAGGTTTAGGGTTTAGGGTTTAGGGTTTGGGGTTTAGGGTTTAGGGTTTAGGGGTTTTAAGGTTTAGGGGTTTTAAGGTTTAAGGTTCATGGTTCAGAGTTCCGATCTTAAACTTGAGGAGTTTCAGGTTGCGAAGGATTTTGGGAAATGGCTCGCATGGTTATAACCCTAACTATAACTGGGAAAAACTACGTAAGGCACGTTAGGCCTACTTTAGGCTGTAAGCCCAGTTTAGAAGTATTTACTAAGTCCCATGAGCCTCCAAATTGAACCGCCAAAAGACACCTCATGCACGCATAAAAAGCTCAATAGATGAGATGAAGTGCGAAGTGCTGTGCCAGTTTGCATAGGGCATATGCATGCCTTCAACCCTAAACCCTGAGCCCTACCCTCAACCCCAAACCCTGACCCTATACTTTAAACCCTTTTCATCTATCTTTTTGTGTATGTATGTACGCGTGCATTTGAATCTTAATGGTGCTATGATGCTTCTCTGCCCCGATTCTGAGTTCCTGGTTTTGAGTGCTGGGCTCTGGGTTTGCAGGAGCCTTCCACAGCCTCAATGCTCCATGGCTCTCCATGGCCTCCCCCTATATCTGGAAGACGTCTTAAGAAGTCAGTATTTAGGACACATGTACATGGCAAATATAACAAACGATGGTGTAAACCCTCAGGCCCTGAACCCTAAACTCCTAGATTCCAGCAATTCTCGGAATTTCAGGGTACCAAATACATGAAATTCCTAACCACCGGATGTGGCCAATCAAGAACCTAAAACCCCTAAATCCTAAGCCCTAAAATCTAGACCCTGATTCCGCACCCCTAAACCCTAAACCCCGCGCCAAGATTCCTAAGCCTTAGAACCTAAACCTAACGCTCAACCCTCAAACCTGAATCCTAAGCCCTTCCAATACACCCTAAGCCCTAACTCTTAAACCCTAATCCCTAAACCCTAGGCCCTAAGCCATAGAACCTAAACCAAGAGAATATAAAATCTTGTTTTTAGATTAAATAAAACAACCAAGCCCCACGCCCTAAACCCTGAAACCCCCAAACCCACGTGGACGTCAGTCTGCTGCCCAAGCCTTGCAGTACAGAGTTCTGAAAAGATGGCACGGACCTTGGCCAAAGGTGTTACGATTCAGTTTTTAGGGTCTAGGGTTTAGGGGTTTTAGGGTTTTGGGTCTAGGGCTTTAGGGTTTGAGGGTTTAGGGTTTAAGGTTTCAGGCTTAGGGTTTAGGGTTTTGGGCTTTTGGGTTTGAGGCTTGGAGCTTAGGGTCAGAGTGGCAGGGACCTTGGCAAAAGGGCTTAAGGCTCTCCTTTGGGGATTTAGAATTTGGGGTTAAGGGTTTAGGATTTAGGATTCAGGTGTGAGGCTTGGAAGGCTTGGAGTTTAGAGTCGGCGACCCTGTAGGGTTCAGGACATAGTTAAGACCCTTTGTTTGCGCGCAGGGTGTGTAGATCATGCAAGGTCCCAATGATCTGCCGCAAAATTTCGGAGTCTAAGGATTTAGGGTTCTGGCTTTGGGGTTTAGGGTTGGTCTTTAAGGATTTAGGGTTTAGGGTTTTGGGTTGAGGGTTTGGGGTTTGGGGTTTGGGGTTTGGGGTTTAGGGGCTTTGGTTCTCTAGGGTTTGGGGCTTTGAGAAGCATGTAGCAGCTCCTTGACCTTGTGGTCTCAGCCCATCTAGCAAGATACCTCTGAAGCAAGCCCACACACGGAGTGACTCCCATTCATGTTGCTTCCTCACAAACTTTGTGTTCAGGACTTGTATTGCGCTGATTTCCTGGATTACAGGACCAATCTTGAGCCACACAAGCAGATAGATGCCCCCACCCAATAATTCTGACCACAACGGATAAGGGTAACTATATTCAGGTGCCTATATGTTCCTACTATACCGAGTTATACAACTCTTTCCCTTATATAACGGGAACCTGGGATTTCAGCCCCTACAGTAGCCCTTTGGACACATTTGGCAGCTCGCAGATGTTCCTCAACAATTCAGCTGGAGTGCTCGGCTGCAGCTGGCTGGCCTGCGCAATCAACAGCTAAGATCATTACAGAGTTCAGCGCTGAAAGTCAAGGGTTCAGAGTTTATGATGTAAGGCTTAGGATTTGAGGCCTAGGATTGAGGGCTTAGGAAAAACTTTGAAGACCTTCAGGATTTAGGGGGTAGGGCTTTAGATTATGATGAGCGGATGCCGGCAGGTCAACCTGACTACGACCAGGTCAAGACTCAACTTTGCGGTCCTCTCTGCTGCCGTAGGTTTAGGGTTTAAGGTACTTGTGGCCAAACATCTCAGACCCTTAAGGGCCGTAAGAAGACAGCCTCCTGATTTAGGGTTTAGGGTTTGGAACAGAAGTATTATTCAGTCGAAGGAACTGAGAGGCAAAAACCATGCGTTGAGCCGTTGATGGTTTGAGATTTGTTTGGCCGGTGTCCTGACACTGGTACTTGCATGATTCCAGGTTTACTGTATGCCTGGGGTTGCTGCGTGTGATCCCTATCATGATCCCTATATAATCCCCTGTAATGGCCCCTATGTTTACTCCCACCCCTCCCTTAGCACCCACAAAGTAAGGGGCGGGAGCACGTAAGCTTACGAAGATGTTTTTGGTTTGGAAAGCACCTTCTATTGCACTATGGTTGCATTTAAGAGGGCTCTGCTGCAATACTCAGGGCCTAGGTTTGGATTCTATGGCTTTGGGGCCAGGGTGGAGGGCTTGCGTGTCTTTTCGGCTGGGGTTGGCCATATCTTGCTCGGAATGCACAAGTATGAAAATGGTCCCTGGTGTTTTTCTTAAAGCCTAAACCAACCCTAAACGCTAAACTCTTATGTCCCCTGAGACCAAAGCAAGCTAAAAAGCACAAACTTCCGGACGATCTAGTTGAGGTGACACTGCGTGGAGTGTGTTGGGAACGCAGTTAACAGCTTCAGGTTTGAAAGTTTGAGGCTTACGCTCTAGGGTTTAGTGTTTAGGGCTTAAGGTTTGGGGCTTAGGGTGTATGGCTTAGGGTTTAGGGTTGAGAGCTTAGGGTTTAGGGCTCAAGGTTTAAGGTCCATCTGAGCATACTGCTAGGCAAAAAAATACGACGCCTTCGTGGTAACGCCAAAGGTGACTATACCCAGAAAGACGTAATATGATCTTACTCTGTATTAGTGATCATGGTGTCCCAAAACAAATACTACTCAACGGTGATCTCGAAGCAGCAACAACACAAGGCAGCTGGGGACCGTAAGTTCTGCAGGGGTTTAGGGTGTAGGGTTTAGGGTTCAGGGTAAAGGGGTTTAGGGTTTTGGGTTTTGGGTTGTATTGAGGTCCTGCATGCCCAGGGAAATATGATAGTTTCCAGAAAAGGGGGACCCCAATGTAGACCCCAAAATACTCTAGTCCTTGTTCGCGGTACCACCAAAATTCCCCGAATTTTGGGTGAAGCTGAAGCACGGAAATCCAGACAAGTGGTTTTTTTTTGGTGTGAAGAGAAAAGGATGATGGCTGGAAGCTGGGTTGGAAAGTCACGCGGTTTAGGGTTCAGGGTTTGGGGTTTAGGGCAGCAAAGCCATGAATATACCAAAGCATCACCACAAGCATGGTGTGGTCATCATCACTCCACAGTAACTGTCAGGTCATAACTTTGTTGTCCTTGCAGAATTCTTTATGGGCTTGGTGTTGCCAAGCGTAGCTCACTGCTTAGTGTAGGGCTATTTGTTACTGCCCCTGAGTAGCTGGAACAGGGCTTTGGTGCATCCTACCATAACTAAACAAGGGTTGCTGAAAGATTATGACAACACTTGTTCAGGCTTCTCCAATATCTATTGCCGGCTTTAGTGCAGAGCTTCTGTAGGATGAACGGCTGGTTCATGGTTGGATTTTGTGAGCAGGACCAAGAAGGTCCGACGTGCAAGCTCGCTCTTGGCTTCAGCGACCATCTCAACATTGTCACATTGAGAATCCTGTTCGATTCAACAGTGCCTGGGGCTCAAGGTCAGGAGCTCTTCCAGTTCAGCAGCGTTGCCAAGATCAACAGCGCCATTGAGTTTTGAACTTTGGTCTGGCATCATGGTTAAATATGCTAGCATCACTAGCTGAACGTCTGTAGTAATGAACGTCTGTAGGAAAGTCCTGCGCGGTGTGGTCCTGTAGGAGACGCCCTGCCAGAATGATTCTCGTGGGTGTCCATGCAACTTCGCCAGAGGTCAGGGCTATGATATAGCCGCCACTGCTGACTAAAACAACCCCAGGAACCCCCCTAAAAAGGACACACCTTTTAAGGGTTCAGGGTTGAAAATCGTGTCCCATAGCCTCAGACCCTGAACTCTAAGCCCTTCAACCTCATCCCTGCAATCTCTTCACATTCGGGGTTTAGGATTTAGGGTCTAGAGTTTAGGGTTTAGGGTTTCCCTATGCCTTATGAACCCCTGGATTGAAGAGCCGTCGAGTGACATAGTCTCCTCATCATGGCAGCTTAGCTTAACCCTAAACCCTTTTGGAGCCATTGGGGTAATGTTAGGGTTGCATTGGGGTTATATAGGAAAAATGGAACATAAAATGGAAACGACTATAGTATATCGTGGTTATATTGGGCTACATAGCCCATAATTCAACCATTATGAGAATCCCCCACGTTCCGTCGACCAGCTAAAGAGCGCACCCTGCCATGAATCAGGACGTCCGCGCAGGGTAGGCAGCTCAGGATTGCAAGCCCTAAACAAGAAAAGTAAGTTGAGGCTTTCGGGTCTAGAGGTTTAGGGTTTAGGGGGTTTTGATTTCACACTATGAAAGCCTCGGGCTCAAAATGTAAGCACTGTAGGGCGCTATCTACATGGAACAGGGTTTGGGGAGGCTTGGGGGCATATTCTGATTATGTCTGATTATGTAGTTATGTCAGGAGCATAAGAGCATGATATTCGTTACTCTGCATTTAAAACCTCTCAGCTTGAGCCGACGCACCCGAACATTCGAAACCACACACCTGAAATAGCAGTCACCATAGCAATAGCAAGTACACTCAGGAGTGGTAATAGGGAAATTAGGGGTACCTTTCTGGGTGTCCCTAGAATAAGGATCATGGTATTTCAGGGCGTATATTAGGTTTCCCTTTTCTTTGACACTGCCAAAAATCAATAAGAGCACTATACAGTAGTATTCACGGCGGAAGAACTTGAGACTGTCGCAGATGAAGGGGCGCGCTACCCTAATACTCACACAGTCGTCATCATGGAGGGCTCCAAGCTGGGCCGTGGTTTAGGACTTAGCTTTAAGGTTTAGGGTTTGTGTAGATGCACCTCACTCACATGGTCAGACGCAGTACTCTTGCGGCGACAAAACAGATGCAGGTGTACACGGTTTGGAGGTTACCGTTTCCTCCACCCTAAATCCTCAACCCCTAAGACCAAAACCCTTAAACCCTAAACCCTTAGACCCTAAACCGCAAAACACTAAACCCTAAACCCCTGAACCCCTAAACCCCTAGCCCCTGTTTGGACCCCAACTGTGGCCATATCCAGGATCTTGCGGAGGCCGCCACATCTGGCTGCAAAGCTGAGTGCCCGGGCCCTGGTGAGCACTGCATGATGTCTCCTGGCAAGCGATAAGTTCCTGGGGCTTATTAAGGAATAAGGGAATACAACCTCTACTCATTTTTGAGGGAGTATATTCCTTTATTCCCTTCTTAGAACCAGTAAGTAAACCCTGATCCAGGCCGGAGGTGCCGGAGAGCCACGCTTGAACGATTTGGGCACCGATCAAAAACCTCTACCTCCAGCTGCAAGCTCACTCGAGCCGCAATGGCAGAGGAGCTTCCAATCCCAAACCCTAAAACCTTAAACCCTAAAACCTTAAAACCCTAAACTCTTAAACCCTAAAACCTTAAAACCCTAAACCCTTAAACCCTAAACTAAAAAACCCTTAACCCTTAAACCCTAAACCCCTAAACCCCTAAACCCTAAAACCCTTAAACCCTCAAACCCTCAAACCCTGAAACCCTTAAACCCTAAAACGAGGGGTGGCCTTGAACGGGGTATGGGGCTCATATGAGCTATAGTCTAAGATCCTTGAAGGGGCTATATAGGGGATTATATAAGGGACTACTATATGGGTTATCAAAGGGGATACTAGGAGTTTAGAGTATAGCTCATATAGGGGTATGTAAAGAATTTATTTAGTCAGATGTAGGATTCAGGACTTCAGTTGTCTGACGATTCCTTCTGCTTCATTGTGCGCATCTTTGCAAAGGACGAAATCGGAATGGTTCGTTACTCGAAAAATCACATGGTTCCTGCAGCTTGTGCCTCGAAAAACGTAGGCATCTTGGGGGGTCCATACATAGGGGCTGCCAAGATAGACTGCAAGATATCAAAAGGGGTCCTTAGATTTGTTCAGCCTTAAAACCCAGAATATCCCTACGCTATCCTACATTAGCCTGTATGTTCTCTACAGCCCTACGTATACCTCTACAACCTATAACCCCTTGCATTCGTAATCTCCTCCCCCTTTGTACTGTTAAAAACCCGGTCCTCCCCTAATATTCGATATTCCCAGTGTGGTGCACAGTAATATGTAGGGACTATTTAACTTCAGGTGAGGATTAGGATTAGGGCAGGGGAGTAATTGAAGCCGCTTTTCCATCACTTCGGCTTGACTTCATCACCTCCTCCAACAGGGATTCCCTCTTGGATCGCCTTTGCGAAGCGCCAGATGTACTTGCGCCGCACCTCCTCCGCAAGATACAAAAAAGGGACCCATACAGGAGGAGTATAGACGGAGTATATAAAGGAATATATAGGCATGTCTTGGGGCTATGGGCCCGTATACGAATATGTGAAGATGTCTTGCGGTTAAGGGCCCATAAAGGAGGACTATAGAAGGAGTATAGAGGAATATGTAGGGATGTCTCAGGGTTAGGGAGTCTGCATATACAGACATGCTGCCCTAAACCATCACGGAACCCTATTTGGCCGCCTCTTAGAAGGAGAGTAGTCTTGATACGATGGATAGAGGAAATCTTGCACAACTTAGGATCCGCCCAACCCTAAACCCTACACCCTAAAACCCTACGTAAACTATTGGGGTACGAGC
The DNA here is from genome assembly GCA_905231905.1 of Symbiodinium pilosum. Classification (NCBI taxonomy): domain Eukaryota; class Dinophyceae; order Suessiales; family Symbiodiniaceae; genus Symbiodinium; species Symbiodinium pilosum. Next base: position 9,233 of record CAJNIZ010006881.1, on the reverse strand, counting down.
TATTAAGTGGTGCAAGATTTCCTCATCCACAGAAGGATCCCTTTGAGGATTTTGGTTTGCCATCTTGGTTTGGGGTTTAGGGTTTAGGATTCAAGGTTTAGGGCTTGTGGAAGGGCACTCAACTTGTCCTGTTCATGGCCGTGTTGGCAATTCATCTCAAGAACTTCTCAAGCCTTAGTTACATAAAGCTATTATTTGTAGATCTTTATTCTTAATGTTATTACTCTTACTACTCTTACTACTCTTACCACTATTATTACTATTGACTCCTTGTGAAAGCGTTCGGCCAGTCAAGCCTCTGATTCTGCAGTCAAGACCCTAAACCGGCCCTAAACCTGTACTGCGTGGCGCCTGCGACTGCGCGTACGGCACGAACTTGATGTTGGGAGTCTGCCCCATGTTCACCTGAGAATCGGTGTGCGGAGCAGGGAGCCACAGAGTTCCTGAAGACTCAGCTTACTAGGGTTTCGGGTTTAGGGTTCGTTAAAAGCCCAGGGAAACTGTATGCTAGAATATCATGAACGTAGAAGCCTCCATTGTTGGGAACACCGTGCCCCACAATCCCGAGGCAACCATAGCCACAACCATAGCAGCAGATACAGCAAAACCAGTTCTACTCATGGAGGCCTCTACCCTAACCCGGAATGTCATCCAACCCCTCATCTGAAACCAACCCTGAAATCCCAAGAGGCCACCTGCTAGCACTACGTCTTCTACTAGTACAACACACCCTACCACCACAGTCATGGTTGGTGTCTAAAAGACTCCGGCATTGTTGCCATCGTTCTCTGTGAAAACTTGGAACTCTGCACCCCTGTTTACTAAGATGATCTTTCAGGTGAGGAAGTACCAAGAGGGGCCCCTTACGTAAAGCTTACATGAGGCTTATGTGGCTGGATGAAAAAGGGTATAACACCGGCCATGCGAGGCTTGTAGGGGAAACTACCTATCCAGACGTCTAATGGGACAAATCTGGCAATTTAGGGCCGAGGCTTTAGGGTTTAGGGCTTAGAGCTTTGGGCTTAGCGTTTATGGTGTAGGGTTTAGGGTTTAGGGCTAGCCACAGGCTTTGGAACCATAACACGATCATGTGATTGTCAAAGGGTCGTTATGGAATATGGGGTCATGGTTGCAAACATCCTCCTATTTTTGCCTGCTAGAGCCTCTATAAGGCCCTGTGTAAGCCCAGTTTCTGCTTCACTTTCCGTGCCTCTCCGTTTGCTTCTTGACCTTTATCAGCTAACCAACAACCCTAACTCCGAAATCCCTAAATCCAGAACCCAAATACCTCTGGTCACAAGATATGATGCGGGGACCAAAACTCTCAAACACCAAGAGATCCCCAAATCACAATGTTCTGGCTGAAGCTCTTCAGAGTTTAGGGTAGGGGTTTAGGATTTAGAGCTTAGGGGTTGAGGATGTAAGGTTTACCCGGCAGTCGTGACAGTATCTAAATACAAGAGGACCCTACCAGAACACAATTATCCCTTAAAGTCGCTATTACTGGGAGGTCCACCTAGGGTTTACGAAAGGCCCAGCTCTGTGTTGGGGACTGCAATTTACAACTCCACGCCAGACACTTCAACCACAGGGTTGAGGCTTTAGGTTTGTAACCCTGCTTGAACACGCTAGTCCCTGGACGCTGCGCCTAAGCCCCGAACCACAAGTTCACATTGAAATTGATTTGAAGGACTCTATACATTTTTTAATCAAGGAATCTAGGACCACTGTATTGGTACTAGTTTAGGCCCCTACTTTCAAGCCCTTGAATCCGAGCCCGTGACGTTAACCGCCAGCTGCGAGCGCAGCTTTGGCGCGAGGATATTCAGCTGGCGCTGGACCCACTCAGGGTCATGGTCAGAGGTTAAATTGTACCTGGGTTGAGCGTTGAGGGTTCAAGTTCAAGGCTGAAGGTTAAGGGTTTGGGCTCAGGGTGCAGGTTTTGGGTCTAGGGCCTAGGGTCTATGAACCATGGCGTAGCGAACAAACAAAAACTGCCTTTGTACATATAAACATAGATACGGATATGCATCATATATACTCTTCCTACATACTATACATATACATATACATATATATATATACATATGTACATGAATATATGTTTAGAAAGAGTTGCCTATGTGAACAGTTGAAGGTGTGTATGAACTACAGTGGACACCCGAAAGCTCAAGGTTTGGGTCTGGGTGCTCCCCAAGAAGGGGGGGGCCCTTAAGGGTTCCTTGGGATATACTTTCATACTTTAGGGTTTAGGGTTTAGGGATTGGGGTCTAGGGTTCAACTGTACTTTGGCTCCATGAATTATGTTTGGAATCGTGCCCTACACTGGACCCAAGTGAAGCGTATGATAATACTACAACTCCGAGTACGCTGGGCTGCCACAAAGAAGAGGGTAAGAAAGAGAGATAGGGAGACCTATTACCATATAATTAAACAGGAATTTTAGGAACTTTCTGCTGGGCTTGTGTGGCATGTGTAGGCACTCAAGGAATGAATATGATCATTGATAGAGGAAAAAAGAAGCCCAGTACAGGTTCCAAGTTCCCAAGTTCCCATAACGCTTACAGAAGGACGTCACATCAAACCCTACACGCGAAACCTATAAGATCCCTGTACTTTCTGGAATCGTATAGCAGGCTCATGAGAGACAACTCACCTGTAATTTCCACTTGCCGTGCTTCTATAAACCAGTTTGTTGGTTGCGGACCCCTTAACCTTGAGGTTTCGGGTTCTGGGTGTAGGGCTTAGGGGTTATGGACCTGCAAAACAGGTTCTTGCTTGAAGGGGTTGCATACTTGGAGGTTTCTTGGTAGCTACAACCCATGTTATCAAAAAAAACGACAACCCAATCATATCCATACTGGGGAGACTGAAGGGGATTACACCTGGGGTATACCTAAACCCTAAACCTAAACTCCATATGGGGTGGGGTCCCAGAATTAGGGGTCCTTTTCTGGGAATCCCCATAGTAAGTATGGGATTGATGTTGGGGTGCCCCGATGTAGGGAAACTACCATAGGTCCCTGTAACCCATCTTGAGATCCCCCAATCTTGTCAACATCAGAGTTCAGCAAAGCGGCTGTATCTCCTGCGTGCTCCGCGGCCGCTTTGCACGGATCCGCACAATGGAGACTGCAGCACCCTGACATCCCTAAACCCTACACTGGGTCTAGGGTTTAGGGTCTGCTGAAGAAAGAAACCTTGCATCATTTAGGGTCTCTGGGCTACTCGAATTTGCCAGGACTTGAGGTGCTTAAAGTGGTGTAGGATGTCTTCCATCATTGGCAGGCTTAGGAAGTCAGAGTTCCCAGCGTCTTAACCCAGATTGGGAGGCATGTGATCTCTAATCTTCTTCAGGGTTCAGAGCATGGCTTGAAAAATTAGGCATGATCTTCACAGCCACCCAAATCTTGCTGACTCATTGGCCGTTTCTGGGGAGTGGGGACATGGATCCCTATGCAGAAACGTACAGTAGTGCACATTTTCTTGTTCAGCACGCTGTTCCCTCCTAACTAATGGCCAGCAAGATAACTCTGAGCCCAAAATCCTGAGCCCTGAACAGTCCCAATGTCATTTTCTACGTGTTTTTCCATTTGATTTTCCATTCCCAACCAACACCGAACAAGTAGAACCACCCACCCTCCGCTGGTAAAGGGTTTAGAGTGTGCCCCACTGTAGGTTATACCTACAGTTCTCCATCTTCTAACCTCAGCTTCAACTACCCATGAATCTCCACTAGACCCTGACCTAAACCCTGAACCCTAAATCGACCGGTTTATGTTGCTGCGGCCTTCAGGTGTTCGTGCATGATCTGTGCAGAGTTGACGTGCAGGGTCGCCTTGCTGCTGCCCAAATGGTAGGTCAGTAGGGCTACAAGCACCCCAACAATTCTAATTTAGTGGTTTAGGGTTTAGGGTATCTGGTGATTTTCCCAAACTACGGGTACCTTTTGTGGGGTCCGCAGAATAAGGTTTGTAGTATCTTTGCGTCTATATTGGGGTCCTCTTCTTAGGGGAAACTACCATACAGAACTCTACCTAGAGCAGCGTGTATTGCTATACGCTCAACCCTCTTAGGCCAACTGCGACAGTGAAGGATGCTGGCTGGGTTGCACTGGAGCTTCCGAAAACATGGATACCCACACGGGTTTAAGGTTTAGGGGTTTGGGGTTTAAGGTTTAGGGTTCAGGGTTTAGGGTTTAAGGTTTAGGGTTTGGGGTTTAGGTGTGGAAATGATAAAAACCCGGTGAACGGCATGATTGCAAAGGTCCCTTTCAGGATTATGTGAAGAGTACTTGGAAAATCTGGGCCTCAACCCTAAACCCCACAGATACCTTAAACCCTCGTGTAAGGATTCTTGGGAAATCAGAGAAAACAATACATGCTCTGAGTCTTCCAGATCCCATCTTTTTACTATTGGGATGGGGTTTAGCTTCAGTACTGCCTCCCCTCAGTAACAGTTGGATAATCGTTATAATATGGTTCTATATAGCCCTTAATAGGACCCCTAATGTAGACTGTTACTGGGGGGGGGAGCCCCAGGGATGGGGTTTAGGGTTGAGGGATATCCAACGACGGCCTAGTTCTCAGTTACAGGAACCGCAAGCGGGCCTTGTCTTCAAAAATCGAATGTGAGGTTTTCTCTATGAAAGCTGAGCCGATAAGAAACTCTAGGGTGACATAGGGGTTATAGAGAGAGAAGAAGGCTCGTCCCTAAGGATTCTGCAGCACGGTGTAGGGTTTAGGGTTTCGGGTTTCAACCATAGGCGCCAAACTCCCTAAACCCTAAACTCACACCAATGAATTTGTGCCAACTCCGTTCTGGCGTTTGAACATGGTCCACCTTAACGGCAACAGCATGGGCTCACACCATGCCTGTGTGCTGTGCACTGTCGGCTGCTGATTCGTTGCCCCCTTGCAAAGATTATGATAGGCATGCTCATGCTTGTCCTCGAAGGCTTGCTACTCATCACCGGCCTACATAAGTCCACTGGTTGAGGCCAAACGAGGCCTACATAAGTCCACTGGTTGAGGCCAAACGGGCGCTTGTTCTATAGACTCTAAAGCGATTCTACCTCGGCTGGGTTGAAACATTGGGTAACCTCTTGCCTTGTTCATGTAGGGACTCGAAACCCTAAATTTTATGCCCAAGACCATAGGGTTTACGGTACGGGGCAGCTTTCTAATGGAAATTCACAAACCCTGAATCCTAAACCCTTAACCGCATTTGCGATGGCTGCGCGGTTCCTGCTATGAAGAGCCTTCGCATATGCAAATCCTGCTTGGAAATATCTGCGGTTTCCCTAAACTAGTGGTCCCTGTTTGGAGGGCACCTATACTAAGGACTATATCCTAGACAAACCTAGGAAGCCCAAAGACATCAACAGCCCAAGAACAGACCTAAAGGAACTCTACATCGACTCTTTAATGATTGCAAAGTGTGTACCGTAGAAATACTGCAGAACACCACCTTGAGGCTTACTTGAGGTACCCTATGTTGGTTGTGCAAGGGGTCTGAGACCATAATGTTGGCAATTACTAACGCTTCAGCCTTAAACCCTCAATAAACCCTAAGCCCTAAATCCTAAACCCCAAATCCTAAACCCTTAACCCTAAACCTTTAAACTGCTGTACGGAAGGCCTCCACTCCTTCGTGGATCTTCTCCCTCTGGCGCACAAGGCGGCGCTTCACGTGCCGCTCAATGGGATCTGTGATAAGTTCTCCCACCTGGCTGGTCGTAGGGTTTATGATTTTGGGTCTAGGTTGAGGAATCAGGGTCTAGGGTTCGATGTTTAGGGTTCAGGGTTTAGGATCAGGGTTTAGGGGATAGGGTTTAGGAGGCCCCTGTGTTGTCTTGTGCTCGTGTCTGGTTCGGTTGTCCAAGGAATCTGGCATTTCTGAGATCTGCAACATGAAAGACCGTGACAGTTACGAAGATTCTGAACTGGACACCCACAATGCTTGTGACTGCTGGTACTTCTGCGATCTGCAACTTCAAGACAATGACAGTTACGGGGATGCTTCAAAAACAGCCCTGCAGATCGTGAACAGTACGACCAAGCATCCCTGTTACTGTCGGTAGTTTTGCGATGTGACACTGCAAAAGCGGTGACAGTTGCGAGGATTCTGAACAGGACACCCGCCATCCCTGTGACTGTTGGTACTTTGAGAACTGCAACATCAAAAAAACGACGACAGTTACGAAAATGGCGCCTCCGAGGCAACAACAACGAAGACAGGTATGAAGATAGCGCGACACCCACCATCCCTGTGACTGCTCACACTGTCTAGGCGGGGTCAGGGGACCATACCATGCGGGGGGTTGGGGGGGGCTACCGACGCGGTGGCACGGAACCATACATAGGGAATATACCCCTGTCATGAAAAATCAAATATACAAAGACATGGAAAATGGACCATCTAAGGATTTGTGGAACTCGAATTAGATTACCACATGAAGGAAACCATCCTCCAGGAAATAAGGCCCTAAGCGCCCTGATGGCCGAATTAGAGGAAGGGAAACACGGCAACGAGAAATATAAGGTAGGGACGATTTGCCGGGGCGAGAATAAGACTGTGAATGGAGGAGATCTTGCCCTACCTAATTGTGGTCACAGTTTTTTTGAATCCTAAGTAGTGCAAGATTTCCTCATCCACAGTAGTAGTAGTAGTAGTAGTAGTAGCAGTAGTACTACTACCACCACCACCACCACCACCCCACCACCACCACCACCACCACCACCGCCACCACCAACACCAACACCAACACNNCACCACCACCACCACCACTTCCACCACCACATCTCTTAGACCGACAACAAGACGATGGAGAGTTGTCACCATAGTCAGCACAAACATCCAAAAAAGATTGTACCAGCAGAGGTGACCATCGCCGTGATGACAATACTCACAATGATGATAACGATTTTTTATAGAGTCCTGGAACCCCCTAACAGGGACAGAAGAAGATGACAGCAGAAAAACCAAAAAAAAAAGATTGATAATAACAGGCTGAAAAGGCATGATGGTTCTGGGATTGTGGGTTTGGGCTGAAGGTATTTCTCATGCACTTCACAATTGCGCAGATCTACCTGCTCAGGCCTAGAAAAATATCGATGCAGAGATAGAGATGGGTGGAAATAAAAACAAGAGGAGAAAAAGAGATACAGAGAGAGAGCGAGGGGGAGAGAGAGAGTGCGAAACAGTTAGAGAGAGGAAAAACTAGAAAGAGAAGCAGAGAGTGGGAGAGACCCGGGAGAAACAAACACAAATTCAAAAAAAAACTAACGGTTGCAACCTGAATAACAGTCTGACTCATGATACTTACAAGAAAATTCTACCCTGCCCACCTGCGGCTTGTGTGCCTTCACAATGGCGGCATTCCGCAGCTTCTGCTGTCGTATCCGAGCCCTACAGGCTGTGTATACGGCAGGGCTGCTTACTTGAAGGACCATGGGTAGTTATGACCCACTAGTTGTAGTCTATAGCGAATAACCCACTTCATTCGGGGACGTGGAGGACTGATGGCTGGGAGGTTGCAAAACCGACAGCATGGGACCCTTTTTTTACAAAGATTTGCTGTATATAGTAAGTAGCCACACAATCCAATGAAAGCATGTGTTGCGCCTTGTTTGGGTTTGCTACACCGGGGATTTCAGAATCCGGGCCTGTCAATCCTTTCTGATTTAGGGGAATCCTGCAACATGCGGCGTGTTGCATGTAGGGGGTTGGGATGATGTTGGGTCGAGGGGACATGATGTACGGCTTGATGCTTAGGGCTCGAGTTTGAGGGCTTAGGGCTTTGGACTTTGAATGCCAGGGGTCAAATATAGGCTTATGGGGCAGATGTTCAGGATGTTCGCCAGTTTACATTCCTTGTCGGGATAGGTTATGGTAACATAAAGATGCAAGATGATGTCAAACAATGAGGGGGTGAAGGATGTAGGATGCTGAGGATGGTACCCGGTCTTCAGGGTTAGCTTTGGGCAGCTGGGATTCCACATCAGCAACATGATAGCCACATGCTGGTTCCCAGAAAATGGCGGCCTTTCTGGAGGGATCCCTGAAACCCGGATTTAACCTTTTGTTTGTAGAAAGAAGGGGGACCGCAAAAAAGCGGACCTCTGGTTCCAGGCAGGATCCCACAAGCATTGAAAAGAATCCCTGTGAAACAAGCGTCAGCTACAACCATTATACTCAGTGTACTCAGCACAGCGCGTGAATCTTCAACACAGCCTCCTAAACACTTCCCTACGAGTCGCAGAAATCTTACACCCCATATTATACTATAGTAGCTTCCATTTTCTTTTCCATTATTCCCTATATAACCCCAATAATATACCCCATATTCTATCTACTTAAGGGGGACTACCTCAGGTTGAAAACCCGATTTCCCTCCCACCGGAAGCGACTCTCCAGCTCCTCCAGCCGGGCATCCTCCTGCGCAGGCGAAGAAAAGCGTACATGGTTTCGGGTTCAAGGTCAACCCTATGCAACCCATGATGCTCGTTTCCCTTTTCTTTTCCATTCTCCCCATATATCCCCGATTTAACCCTACGATTACCCCAACATAACCCCCTATAGAATCCCAGTTTCCGTTTCATTTTCCATGCTCTTTTCCATTTGACTCTCCACTATGGAGGATAATATCCCTAAACCCTAAACTCTAAACCCTAAACCGTTAGGGTTTAGGATTTTAGGATTTAGGGTTCAAGTCAAGGTCACGGCTATAATTTTGGGTTTAGCGTTTAGGGTTTAGGGTTTAGGGTTTGCCATGTGCACACTTTGTAGCAGGGCTGGAGCACGGACGCCGCCAGCAGGATGAATGGGCTTAGGACCTTAGGATATGCATCATCTAGGGATGATCAAGGGATAGCACCTAAAAAAGGGAGGTCAGATGGCAAGAATACTGGAATTCACAGGGATCAAGGTTTCCGACAACGTTTCTGCGGAGTCCGCACAATATAAGGTTTTTACTTTTCTGGGACCTAGATTACGAATCGCATAGCGAAGAGATTTCGAATAGAAAGCAAGGTGAAAAGCCTCAGAGTTTAGGGTTTAGGGAGCCAAACTGTGTATGCTTGGCTTCTTCAAGATTCAGGGGACCAACTTTGCCACACACACACACACACACACTATGACGAGGCAAGTGCTGATACGGAAGAACTCTCGACCGGACTTGATTTTTATATATGCGCTCCAAGCACGATGTCCTAAGTCCTGTTTTTGAGCTA
>CAJNIZ010006880.1:99100-114941 GCA_905231905.1 Symbiodinium pilosum | reverse complement strand
GTTTCGAAACGCACAACATCACAATCAGAACTCATGTTAATTATGTACTGGAAGGCAATGCATGTAATATAACATTATGTTTAAACTGCATACTGTTATAAAGAAAGTGTACGAAATGCAGGGGGGGATACCCCTGTACCCATATATATATATATATGTGTGTGTGTGCATGTACATATGTCAATATATATATATAAACGGTTCGTAGGGAAGAAGGGAATAGATATTATACAGGGAATATATACCCGTATTCCTTGTTACGCTTGACTGTAACTGAGGGCCTGGAATTCAGGATTCGGGAAAGTCTACGACTCAGGATTGGGGATGTAGAGCTGAGGGTGTATTTTATTTGAAGGTACGGCTCGGTATCTGGGATCTCGGGCTATGGATTCAGAGTATACGGTTCAGGATTCACGATTCAGGGTCTAGGGCTTAGGGGATCCAGGGTTTAGATGGGCCTAGGATTCAGGGTTACAGGTTTAGATGGGCTTGAGAGTCTAGAACTCAATGCTTCGATTTCCTTTGCATGCTCTGGCAAGCTCCGGGTACCCTCGAAATCCGTTGGGATATGGGGGGCTATTATGGGCATCCGTCTTCACCATCATCCAGGGGTTGCGTGCAAGAAGCTGGGCTTTAGGCTTGGGCCTCACGGCCTCAAGGTTTTAAAAGGAACGCCGGGGCATGCTTATCGGATAACTCACAATGTTGTGAGGCAGGGCTGTGAGAGGACGATGCCGTAGGGCACACTTTGTGATATGATGGTACTGTACTGAAATTGATGCTGATCCGATATCTGGCGGGAAGGTGGGTGGGTGGGGGAGCGGCTCCGGCATTAGCACCAACAGAGCACAACCAAGACACGACTCAGACCGTCGCAAAACCCAGAGGAGTCAGCCTCACCCAGGAGTGATCCAGACGTCATCGGTCACTTCCTGTCACAAGTTGAGAAATGAAGAATGAGGGGGGTTTCGGAAGTCCCCCTAAAATGGCCGCACATATTTTAGTCGGTCTAATTCTAGGAACTACCAATATCAAGCGATCCCCAATTTCTGGAAACCCTCTTAAGGCCTGGTGTCCAAGCGTGGGGATTAAGATTGGCCTAAGCCTTGGCCTAGGGGCTCGCTAAATTAAGCACCTCATGGTGCCAATTACCTTACATTGAAGCCGGTGGCCTCGTAAGAAACCTGATCGCTAAGAGGAATCGGATAGGAGATGTAGGACAACAGCAGTTAATGCCAGCAACATTGAGAGATCTTGCAAGATGGGAAAATTGGAAGATGCCTCAGCAGATGTTTCCAGACGCGTGTCAGGTAAACGTGGTCGTAATGGATATCTTTTCTTGCCTTATAGAATCATGATTTTCGGTGTATCTTTAAGGTCTCAAACCTGCCTTTGGGATCCAGGTACACGAGACGTTGAACGGACTTCGGGGCCGTGGTGCGTTTGGGGGAGTGGCCTTGAAGCGTTGTTTTGCCGGAATCTCCTGGTTACCTGCGGCATCCGTAGATGTTGCGCTATTGGTTGGGTCTTGCCACCACCCCGTAACAGTCAACAACAGGGATCATATTAAAGGCTCTGTATAGCTATATTAAAATGTTTTCCGACTGTTAATGAGTGTGGGCATACGTATCCAAGCTATTGGTGTGTATGAGCTGAGAAGTATCCTGTTAATCGCAAGCACAGCAATGAGAAAAGTGGCGGACACTCAGCCCAAGCGTGCTCAAGACCGTCTAAGGGCCTCATGCACCCAAAGATGGGTATGTCTTATCATCGAGGTCCCCATATACGTCCTCTCGCAAAAACTAGAGTGCAGCTACAATGTAAAGGAGTTGCCTGTACAGTGGTCGGGTCTCAATGTCTAAGAGCAACCCAAACCTCCAAAGATTCACATTTTCCCTGCACCATATTCATGCCACACAAATACGTATGTGAATAAATCCGTAAATAATACACATATACAGTTGTGTATGTTTGTATATATATATATACACATGGATAAACATGGGCCTAGCTTGGGAAGCAAAAAGCAAACGGGACCTTAGGTAACGCAAACATGGCTTGTAACATCATCAAAGCCAAAAATCGACTAGACCCTCCTGAACCGGCCAGAGCCGCAAACCAAGCTCAACCCAAAGGGTTCAAGCACCCAAATATTGGGGCTTTAGGTACCCTGAAGCCTTATTATTGGGGTAGTTGTTGGGTCATTCCCCCTTACAGTAACTGTTACCACAACGGGTTATAGGAGTTATAAGAACCCCCCTAATAAGGCCCCTTTAAGGACAGTTACTGGGAGGAGGAATGACCCAAGGTAGTTGGACCTTTAGGGTAAAGGAAGTCAAAGCTCGGATCCAAGAGCCATGGCCCAGAACCTGGACCCTTTAGGGTTTAGGGGTTTAAGGGGTTTAGGGGTTAAGGGGTTTAAGGGGTTTAAGGGGTTTAGGGGTTTAAGAGTTTGGGGCTGTAGGGCTTAGGGACCTTTGACAGAAAGCCGAAACTCAAGCATCCCACCCAGTGGATCTCAGAGATCTTGAGCGGTATTCCCATGGCAGTTGCTGTGGATGATCATGCTGGACCCTTGTAGGACTAGTTTAGGGTCTAGGGGTGTGGGGTTGAGTTTTGGGTGTGACTACCTGAAAGTAGCACTTACCAGGTTCCAGGTTCCACATTTTAGATTTTTTGGGTGGTGAGGTGTTTCTTCAGAATTATGTTCAGCGCATTCAACACATTGTGTGATTGGCTTTAAAGTTTATTGTCAATCCACAGTTCTTCACATGTAGCACTTGCGTTCTAAGCCCTGATTACATGTGTGCCTGATGGGGAAACAGAAGCTAGCACCTAGCAGTATGAACATGCAAGCTGCTACCTCGCATGGGCAGATCATAGGAATAAGAAAATATCAATCACAGTAGTAGTAAGAGCGAGAATAACTAATAACAATAGTCGTAATAATCATAGTAATCATACTAGTAGTAATAGTAATACTAGTATATGCATGGATGCCTTGAGACATGACACCGACGCGCGTTGCACGCAGAGGCAACACCGGCTACGTCACAAGGAGCTCTCTGGATGAAGCCTGGAACCGGACTCATACCTAAACAGCCGCCGGGCCCCTCTTTTGAACTCTTTAAGGTAGCCGCCGGGCCCCTCTTTTGAACTCTTTAAGGTATACTGGGGTAATATTGGGATAATGGAAAAGAAAATGGAAGCTACTATATAGGGTTTAGGGTTTAGGGGTATAGTCCCCCTTAAGTAGATAGAATATGGGGGTTATGTTGGGATAATGGAATGACATCCCATTAAACACAGCTCACTGGAAATCAGTGGAACCAGATAATGCGCCGACTCCAGGCACTCTGCATTCCGAGGCGAACCCCAGGAAGGAACCCTAAACCCCCCAAACCATTCTCAAATCGATGACCGTCCTGCGGCCACGTAATAACGCGCATCCTCAAAGTAAACCGATACTGACCCCATAGCAACCCTTTATCAGTTGCTCCCAAACCCTATGGGTCCAGGTACCTAATAAAGGTACCCATAATTTTGGGAAACCCCTATATACATGAATACATACATATACCTAAGGATCCAAGTACCTAATAGTCATAAACCTACCCAAAACCTGTGTATTCTTACTATTACCCTAAACCCAAGTACCTAACTATTGGATACTTGGACCCTCTGGGTAATCTGAATAGCTTCAAGGTCCCTCCAAGCACATCAGCAGGCAGCAGGCAAACTGAGGCCCGGAGGGGTTGATACCTGGATCTTGATGGCAGCGCGATGGCGCTTGTGAGGCGTCGTCTGCGCAGAAGTAAGTAGCCCACTCAATAACCCCTTTAATAGTCCCCTATATAGTTCCCTATAGCTACCATAATCTGGGTATACGGTAACCCTAAGAAATACCAAGGCTACCATAATCTGGGTATACAGTACTCCTAGGGATCCAAGTATACAATTAATATCTACACTGGGCCCTAAAATCTAAAAGAATTGCCTACATTGGGCTGTTTGGATCCCTAGGGTAACTATTAGGGTTCCCTTATTTTAGTACCTTCCTACATAATTCCCTACTACAATCTGGGTATACCGTAAATTACCCCCCTAAACCCTAAACCCTATACTGGGGTTCCCTTATTGCAGTACCTTAAGGTTTCGGGTTGCGCTTCAAGGTTTGGCTTTGACAGCTTTGGGATTCGGAGGGTTGGTCGTGACGGGAGTAGTACTTAGTACAAAGTACTCGTCCGCAATCATAATGTAGATCCTTGATTAATAAAACCCTCCCCTTGATGGGTTATAATAGGGATCCGAGCATTATGGCCCCTACAATAAGGAGGGTGTTTATAATCACAGGTCTGCATTAAGCCGCAGGGACCGACACCTCAGAACCCCAGACCTGATTATAAGATGGCCACCAACGGGCACTATACGTAGAACACATCTTCACCTACCCTTCTGTTGCAAACATGAGAATACTTGAGCTGGTGATTTGAAATTGGCTTGGATTTGGGCTGGAATGGCCCACCTCTGCAAACGCTCTAAACCCCTCAATGTTCCTTTGAACGTTCCCATTATTGGCTTCCTGAAAAGCCACAGCAAACATATGAGCTATGGTCTAACCGCCAAGGACTATAGACTACAGCACATATGTGGCCACCAGCCTGCGAAAGAACCAGCTCCTTGCCACCACCAGGATGCGTCCGCTCCATGCGCAGCCTGCTTCCCCTAGACCTACTGGTGCTTAAGGGGGAGTGGGGGAGGAGTGGGGGAGTGAATATAGAGTTTTAAGGTTAAGAGCTTGGGAGAGTGAATATAGGTACCATTCTAGGGGTTTATATGGAGATTCTATAGTGTTTATAGGGATCCACTCGCCCAGTCGCCCTTAAGCATCCGTAAGTCGAGGTCCAAAGTACACAGTCATTATCAGATACTCCTAAGAACCTAATAACGACTACTCCTTTAAGGTGCCCAAGGTATATGATAAGTGTAGATTGGACCCTTACGATTCAAGAAACCAAGTCAGATCGCTGGAAGGAGTTTGCAGAAAGATCCGAAAGGATAAGGGCTGCCACGTGGTTCAGGGATTCAGGAACATAAGGTTAGATCGCCATGATATGGATATGTGCACATATAGTACATAGACATCCAATGATGCAGTTTCTTGTTCTGGTCACTGAGTTTAAGTGGTTTGGAATTCAGCTTTAGTGGCCCATTCTTCGCTCAATGTGGGCTTTGTCCAAGCTGAACTTAGGGGTGTAGGGTTTTAGGGTGTGAGGCTATGTTAGGGTTTAGGGCATTCGGGTGTTAGGGCTTAGGGCACTGAGGTTGAGAGTTAGGGTATGAGGGCTTGACCCCCTGCTGTCTGAGAAGGACTTGCACCTTGAATGCGCCCCTCGGATGGCAAGAGCTTGTTGTTTTGTTTATCCTTCTTTCGAGGGTGAAAGTACACAGATCATGTTTTAGCTGCCAAATCACCTCAGATTATAGTAGCTGGAGCCTGAAACCCCTCATTTGGATACTTAGACCCTTCCAGCTCGGATTCGCAGCACATGCCTTCCTGGACCAGCATAGCAATGCATTATGTTGAGACACACCCGGCGTGCAAACTTTAATCGCCTGAGTTTTGCAGCCCACATGATGCGCAGGGCGCCCAACTCATGCGAACAAAAGTCAAAGGGGTGCGGAGAACGAAGGACTCACATTCACGCCTTCTCCTACTGCCTTCAAGGTTGGTACCGGCTTCGTTGGACAAAATCTCTAATGGCGGCGACGTGTTGATAACATGAAAACCCAAGCTGGCTGAAACTTGCTACTAAGCTAGGCAGGTTGATGCAGAGCGTGTATCCCTAGCCCTCATCCCTAGATCGTAGACCCCTACAACATTCTCCAAGGGTCCATGTAGTTACATGGTATATGCTTGAGTCCCAAGGGGGTTCCCACGCAGTTTCTATGGGGCCCAAGCAAGTACTACATAGCTACATGGAACCTTCGGAGTTGGCTTATGTTTTCCGGGAAGGCACCTGAGCATCCCTCGGAGGGGCTGAGGTCCCTTCTGGACAATGGCCTCGCAGCAGGGCCATGATTCTTAGGGTCTCAGGTTTTTCAGCGTCGAGAAAGCACTTGCCACAATTACATTACCAAAGCAAGAATATGAGACTGCTTACTGAACACGAGTAAGGCGCGGAGCATGTGGCAAAAGCAAGAATAGCGATCACAGCAGCATAGCAGCAAAACAATCAACAAGCGCGTAGCTATCATGCAAATTAGCAGTGAACATCCTTTAGCAGGCAATAGTGAGACAATACAATCATGCTGCAAGCTCTGACAAGTAAAGTGGTGTCCAAATGGCTTTGAGCAGCATTTCGCTTCGAACAGCCGAAGCAAACATCCTAAAGACGGCACCCCAATATAGACCCAACAATACTGGGTTTAGGTTTTAGGGTTTGAGGTTTAGGGTTTAGGGGTACTGTAAACCTGTGTATAGAGGCCCTCAAAAAGATACCCCCATTGCTTTGTGGGAGCAGCAGACCCTTCGATCTGTCCTTGCTGAGTTGCAACCCTACACCTGACATAAAAAAATCCAGTGCCTCTACAAGCACCCTACTTCCTGGTTCTTAGTGGGGAATGAGGGAGTATAATCCCTACATCATGTGAATATATTCTCTTATTCCCTACTAAGAACCAGTAGACAGCTGATATAAGAACTCCTGTGCCTCTCCGGACAACCTAAAGCCTCGAACAGAAAATACATAGCTTCCGGATCCTACGTAGTCCAAGATTTCCTCCACCAAAGCTAATTATGCCCTTGCGTATGAGTAGTTAAGCTGCCTTGACAGTAGTCCTTGTGGGGTCGTTTTATCTGCGTCTTCCATGGCATAGTTTGTATCCCAAGCATCTCGCTAGTGGCACGAGGAATGATTTTTAATCTTGCGGTCATGTCATACAGTCAGGTTTTTGATACCATACATCCGCTTGACAGCATTATGTCAATCAATCACAAAGCGTCGAGGAAAGTTACCGAATAACTACAGAGGTTTCACAAAGCGCGCACAGCAATTTTTAGTGCCCAAGTCCCAAAAACCAATTGAGCAATGACATGACTTTTGGTATAGTTGAACCAACCAAGACTACATTCTTATTGGAGAATACTACGCAAAAAAGGTGAACATCTTACTTGATATTGATGACTGCAGTACCCCCCCCCCCCCCATGAACAAAAACAAAACTCATAAGCGCTTGCGCTCCCCTAAGGCCTACAAGCCCTAAACCCTAAACCCTAACCCCTCGGAAGCGCCTGCTCTCTGGCCATAGCCATCTTCTTCTTTGCCAGTACCACCTGCTTGTTGCGGCTCATAAGGGAAAAGTGGGCTGTGCCAAACTTAAGACATCTATCTCCTTTTTGAAAGGGTTACATAGGGGTTATGTCATGTAGGGATTATATTTAGGGTTTAAGGATGCAGCATTCTACGTAGGGTCCCTACCTCAAAGTGAGGGGCTTCAAAACGAGGCCGGAATCCCCACCGATCGCACGCCCGCCCCAAGCCCTAAACCCTGAACCCGAAACCCTAAACCCTGAACCCTGAACCCTGTACCCAGTATACGAGGCTCAAGGATGATCTTCATCTTGCTTGCACACCCTGGTCGATGCTTCTTCACCCTAGTCCTGGCGTCTAGGCCTTAGACCCTGGCCCCCTAGCTCCACCATCATGGTTTAGGGTTTAGGGAATCAAGGAATGTACCTTAAATCGTATTAAGGGGTCTAGTATAATAAGGTCCAAACCTCTAAAACTGCTGCACAATTATCTCATATCCAACTTGCGTTTCCCTTTGAAACCATGACTGTCTGGCTCGGCCCGGCACCCGTCCCCAGGTCTGGATCTTCATCACGCTGTTCCTCGCTTTAAGGTCAAGTGCTTCAAGTGCATGCTCTTAATATCCCCTGGGGACCCAAATAGCCCAATGTAGGTAATATTTACAGACTTTAGGGCCCAATGTAGGTATTATTTGTATACTTGGATCCCTATATAGCCCCTATCATAACCCTAGTTTCCATTTCAGTTTCCATTTTATGTTCCAGTTGATTCTGCATGATCACTGGTATTATTTGTATACTTGGATCCCTAAGGACCTTAAAGGTGCCTAAGGTGTGCTGTGGTGTGTGGAGTGAAGGTGATGATAAAAAGAGGTACTGTTGATACTAACAATCCTGCATGACCTTAGTATACTATAGTACCATTCTTCCCAAGGCTTAGCGTATTTAGGGTCATGCAGGATTTTAAGTATCCACCGTAGCATAACCATCGCCTTACCAGCCCTAAGTATGGGCCTAAGCCTATGTATGTGGCCTCGCGCCCTTCACATACAATGTATGAAGACATATAAGCAAACCCACCCCAGCCCTCCACAGCACGCATGCGCTTCATGTGTCGAAGATTCATTTTTAGCGTGCTGGGTGACTGTCAAGTCTCCTGGCGTAGGATGCGAATGCTCAATAGCTGAATTTGGAGCATGGCTGAGGGAACCTCCCACTTTGGGCTTTGAGCTGGGCATTCGTGTCTAAAAGCGCACTATGATTGTGGTGGCAGCACTGGCAGCTGCTTGCAGAGGAAGACCCCCATTACCAGAGCCAAAACATGGGATGTCCACACATGATGCCCTGTAGCCCCTATGTAAACGCCGTAACGCTGCCAAGATTCATGTAGTGCTCCTGTTCTTCATCTCGTTTCCTGCTCAGCTGGGAACGAGGCACCGGGGCGATGCAAAGCTACCGTAGGGGTCTATACGGGTTTAGGGTTTAGCGTTTAGGGCGTGATGTCAATAGGCTTGAGGTACATTATTGTACCTCAGTTTATATTGGGGTAATATTGGGATAATGGAAAAGAAAATGGAAACTACTATAATGGGTTATATAGGGATTATAGGGTCTATAATGGGGTACTATTGGGATACTGGAAAAGAACATGGAAACTACTATAATGGGTTATGTAGGGATTACAGGGTATATGTTGGGGTACTATTGGGATAATGGAAAAGGAAATGGAAACTACTATAATGGGTTATCTAGGGATTGTAGGGTATATATTGGGGTACTATTGGGATAATGGAAAAGAAAATGGAAACTACTATAATGGGTTATATAGGGATTATAGGGTATATGTTGGGGTAATATTGGGATAATGGAAAAGAACATGGAAACTACTATAATGGGTTATATAGGGATTATAGGGTATATATTGGGGTAATATTGTACCTCAGGTATACAAGGACTCGGAAAAATCTAACTCGAATCGATCATACGATCCACTCGCCTATCCCTACCAAGGCACCCTCAGCCCAAAGCTGCGCGGCCTGAGACCATAAACTTACTGGTGGCAAGTAGGGGCTCGAGGAAGGGATGCCGGAAGTATAGATATATTGGGGTACTATTGGGATAATGGAAAAGAAAATGGAAACTACTATAATGGGTTATATAGGGATTATAGGGTATATGTTGGGGGGAATATTGGGATAATGGAAGAGAAAATGGAATCTACTATGTTTTAGTGTTTAGGGCTTAGGATCTATAGTCACCCTAAAATTCGTACCCTTATTCCCGACTAAATTTAAACCCAGAACAACAGAATAGTTTTCAGGTCTTGTTAATTTCTCCGATCCCTGCTTACTTCACTGCAGTATGTAGCCCTTTAAAACACCAAAATGATCCATGTAAGCTATAATCTAAACCCCTAGTATCCCCCTTAATAACCCCTGAAAAACTCCCCTATACAATGCCCTATACCTTTGAAGGCCCGTGAAGCCACACCTCCTGAGCTCCTTCTCAGTATCCGTCGGCTCCTGTCTAGGGTTTAGGGTTTGGGGGTTTGGGGTCTAGAGTTTAGGGTTTGGGGTTTAGGGTTTGGGGTTTAGGGTCTAGGGTTTAAAGGTTAGGGTGTCTGCCATGGCTCAGGTGAGTCCACCCCATCCACTAATTCAAGGGTCTGGGGTTTAGAGTACAAAGGGCCTCAGGGTTTGGGTTCAGGTGTTTACGGTTTCAGGGTTTAGGCTTTGGATGGGATGTACTTGAAGGCTCAATGAAACATAGTAGGTGGATGACCTGGATTATTTTTGTGGCTTAAACGAGAGCCAGCTATATTTACTGACACTCCAAGTAATTGGTCACCACAAGGGATAATGGTAGTTGCGTTAGGTGTCTACATCTTCCTTTCATGCCACTAGGAGTCCGCGGTAGTGGGTGGGGAAACCACCTAAGCCACGAAAGTCCCCACAGGTCCGAGCATTCGAGGGAGTTTGTCGAATTTCCTGCACGACTACAAACGCACCTGCATGGTAAGAGGAACTTCACATTCCAGACTCGTATGCTGCTGCCTTCGGGAAACCACCATGCAACTGATACATCGGGACCGAAGAACTTCGTACAGGTGTTGTAAGGTTATGCGCCTGCAAAACACGAACGGTAGGGCCGTTTGGATTTGCTGCTAGTGTACGCGTTGGTCACCTGCTTTCTAGTATACAATCACGGCCACATGTCTAGGATTCAGAGCTTAGGGCGCTCGGCATTGAAAGTTGAGGACTGACTGTTGATACAAAAGTCATGCCTGACCTTAGTGTACAAGAGTACCATTATTCCAGGGTATAAAGGACTTAGGGTCATGCAGGATATGTAACCCTAAGGGTCCAAGTACCTAATTATCATATACTTACCCAAAACCTGTACTAATAATACTATTACCCTAAAACCATGTACCTAACTATTGGGTACTTGGACCCTCTGGGTAATATCCACCGTAGTTAGAGCTCGGATCCCAGAGGGTCTCATTTTTTGCTCATGGAATCCTTTGGGTAATCCTGGCGGGCATACACGATTTCTTTGACTCTCCGGTGCGGGATGAAGAAACTCCTGATATGAGCCACCCCACGTAAAAAGAAATCCTGTACATAACGCTTCAGTGGCGCGTGCTTTTGAGTTTTGGCATTTAGGGGCGCGTAACGCGAATTATGGCCAGACTTTTCTTGCAAAGGAACTAAATGCTATCGGGCCTAAATTCGAGTAGTAAGAGCAGGGCGTCGCGGGAAATACATCTTTAGCTACTCAAGGATTATGCGGGGATGCTGCTCGGATATCATATGCACATTGCTACAATGGTGGAAGGTTGGCTGCGTCGGCACTGCAAATAGAATAGTTAAGCGATGTAAATCACAATCACACAATGATAGTTGTATAGTTAGTGGGCACACAACTCTTGGAGGACTTCGCCCGTCATAAACAGTAGTACTTGTCCCTGCCACGAGCCAAACCCAGATAACTCTTTGACGTGCATGTCATTTTCCAGGTGGCTGCAGAGCCTTCATTCAATTCATTGTCAAACCACATTTTCACCCCAAACCTCCAATCCCTGTAGCCCTACAACGCCTCAGCCCATGATTTACGTATCCCTGGTGTCCTCCGGCCGCGGTTGCCGGGCAAGGATCGGGAAGCGCTCCTGCCGAAAGTTGGGCATGAGGAGAGTTCCAGAATCAAATTGTAAATCAAATAATATTCATCTTCTCAAGAAGAATCCCGAACGTAGAGGAATCAGTTTTGCCGACTGGTTTGGAAAGCAGGCTTAAAGGTTGAATGTGTGAGTCCGTTCAAAGTGTGACGTCTCAGCTTGTAGTCTGGGAGAGCAGTGGTTACAAGAAGCAAGAATTTCCCAAAGTCAGGTGTATTTTTTTTTTTTGGGGGGGGGNNGTCTATATGGGGGGTCCCCCTATTTAGGGGAACTACCAAGTAGGGATATGTATTTTGCCTTCAGATAGGTTTAGGTGGGGTGCTGGCATTTGCATAATGTTTGAGGGTCAAAAGAAAGCATATGACTGGCTTCAAGGGCTTTTGCTATCTAGCAGGCTAGCACAGAGATATTCAGTACCAAGTTCATGCACCGCATGGCTAACGAATGCCTGACTTGGCCCCCAAGCCATGAGGGGATCTGAGGTGACATTGGGAGATCAGATCGAACAGACTGTGCACAGGAAGTAAAACAGTGAGGAATAGAAGGGATCTTTACCGTTTTCCGCTTTGGTCCCAACATGTTGAACCCGGCTTTTGGAATCAAAGTTTGCCTGCGGTTTCTTGGCTAGAGGTACTTGTATCAAATCTCCCAAACTCCTCTTGTGTTGCACGAGGTGCTTAGCCTTACATTGTTGAAAAATGCAAGATCTACAGCCTGGCATGCAGACAATGCTATCCCTGGGGCTCAAAACAGCTCAATGGAGAGAATATGTTCCAACAGTAGGGCCACATGTAGGTATTATCCATGAACTTGGAGCCCCAGGGTATGTGTGCAAGTCCATCATCTTGGCAACTCTAAACGCTAAACCCTATGTGTCCCAGTCCTTCATCTTGGCCACCATCTTTATCCTGCACGATCTGCCAATGTGGCAGAAACACTGGTTCGGGGCTCCAAGCTTCACGGACAGCAAGAAAGGCCACTATTTCCGGAAATCTGGAAAAGAAACTGGAAACTACTGTAGGGTTTAGGCTTTATAGGGTAATTAAATGGAAACTACTAGTTTAGGGTCTAAGCATGGCTTTGTAACGTTGGAGTCAGCTATGACTGTGAAGAATTACATCCAAATCCACACTGCACTGCACCAGCAGAGCTTCTGGATGCCAATGTCACAACGTGACTTCTCAGTACCTGTCTGGGACCAAAGTACGTGTGAGAACAAGCTCCCTGTCTGTTTGCAAGCAGACCAATCAAGTTCAAAGCTGCTGTTGCTGTGCAGCCTTATGTCTAGTCTTACGCCAAGCTTTACCTTACAAAAGGCAGGCCTGCCACTAAGAGGACCGTCTTGAATGCACCCGCATGGCCAAGTCAGTTCTGCACTTGTCATTTCTCTTGATCATGCACGACATGGCTTGGCGTATTTCTCTTGAATTGAGTGTCGCCTGCCATGCCAGGTTTCAGCCAAGTGCCCAGTGAATGTGTTGTGTTAATGAAGGAGCCTGTGGTAGATTTGGGCATGCAGGTGCGAAATTCTTTCCGGTAAAACCCGTCGATGCACAATCCAAGTCGCAATGACTGCGATGTTCTGAGACACTACCCAACGAAGGCTTTCAAATAACCGATTTCCATGCAATCTCACAGTTGGCGGCCATGCCAAGTCCTGGCATAGAGCACGTGGTAGACGGCCATGCGGGGATCGTCAAACCTGCCATGTTTTGGGCAAGGGTGCGTAACAGTTGAAAAAAGCAGACATACCTTCGGCTACAGTGTATAGCGCATCGAACCTGTTCTCGAATGGAAAGTCCAGAGGACTAGTTTGATGACAGGCTGGTATGACTCTTGACCCCCTGTCGTCTCACCAAATTCTACAACGCATGATAGTAGCTGTGGGAGGTCGCGTCAATTGTGTTCCTTGGCTATAGCTTGTGGACCCTCATGTTCAAGCGGAATTCTCCAATGTAATTCAAAGCCTTGCCAGCCCTCCATGCTCCTCAAGAATAGGATTCAACCATGCGGAGTACACGCTCTTAGGAAGTCTTGAGAAACATCCCCTAAGGGTCTAGGTACGCAAATATCATGGTTTTTAGGTACCCTAAAGCCTTTGGTATTTGAGTACTTGGGCCCTTAGGGTTCCGTATAAATCTCTTGACTGAAAATGAACGAAACCCTGCACCAGACTGAGCACTAATTAATAGATTTGCGATAGTTTACGCCCCGGATGTGGCAAGATTTGCTTGATGCTGTCTGCGGGTGCCATGGGTGTGCACATTGCGGCTAGTCATTACATTTGTCTGGCTAAAAGCCGATGAAAAGCCACAGACCACGACATTTTGACAATTGTATGTTCCTAAATGTGTTTTGTGGCTCAGTTTTGCGCTCAAGTACCTTGATACATCAACAATCTGACCCTACGGTTGAGTCACAAAATCTCACCCGACCCTGGGTAGCTAAACACTAGAAATAGTGTGAAGGCACGTACTCTGCGCAGCCCATCATCGCCTGCTCTCTTCGGTATGCCGGTTGTAGAAGAACTTCTCCCCGTCCTCTTGCAAGTTCATTGGGCCCGTGGATACCGCAAAGTCGCGAGAAGCTTAAGAATTCAGAATCTGTTACATTGATGGCCCTTCCATTGGACAGCTAATCTAACTTAGAGGGTCTTACCTGGGAAACTGTGATCTACTTCCTAGTCTCATTGTTTCATCCGGCATGTGGCGCAGAAGCGCGGAGCCATACCATTTCGCATGGCAAGCTGACCCAAACGGTATTCACATTCTCTCCAAGTGACATTGTCATTATAATAAGCCCATTTATCTACCCAAGGGGCTTTTGTTCAGGTTCCATGTCAAGTTGAGGGAAATGGCTACGAAATCATGTTCAGGAGCCTGTCCCAATTCGCAGCTGAAATCGTGATCCCAACTTGGTGTCTGTCCGGGACTGACCCGTGCCTTCACCTATCTGCATCTATAGACATCCCTTGTTGCAAGCGCATGTAGGGCTTACACCGAAGTCCCACTGCACGTCCGTCAATGTCACCATAAAATTCTGACATGTTCCCGTTTAGAAGTGAACGGAAATCATATCATAACGCGGATGTCAGCTGGGACAACAAAAGCAGCCAAATGCAAGCTTTCATGGCCGGTGGAATATCATGCCAGTGTGCACAGCACACGTCAGAACGACTAGTGGCAGAGCTTCAACAACTCAATCCAAAGAACCCTCACGTAGTCCCATCAACTACCTCTCAGAGTTCCCAGCAATATAGAACAGCCCATGACGGCTCCTCTGCGAAAAGCTCCATCCAGTCAGCTAGATCCTTCCGGATGTTCTCCTGCCACGAAGGCGGGAGAGAGGGAGTGCACAAGACTTGGGCCCAATCAAGGGCGGCTAAGTCATATACGGGGACAAGGTCATCAAGGGAACTCTCTTGAGTGACTTCCCACTTCGCAGATGTTGAGCATGTGCAGGGGACATCCACAAGTAGAACGGCCGGCAAATCAGCCTTTCGCAAGGCCAACCCTGCAGTGCAAGAGCTGCAATCAAAGCGGTGTAACAGGTTTCAAGAAGTCAAGCTTGCTGCAGGCCAGGTGTGCTCTTCGTCTATCCGGCTAGCCTGGACAGTCTGATATCAAACAAAGTACCTTGCTCTTGCAAACGAATCAAGGATGGGGGTACCATGCTGGGAGATTCTCAAAACAGGGTGCCTTGTGGAACCGTTGCCATCTGTGTAGGGACTACCAAGGGATTCTTGGAATCCCCGTTAAGCATTGAAATGGAGTTGTTTAAAAACTGCCGTACTGCTCTCAACCACAGCCCCTCAAACAAGGCCGAGCGGGGGCTAGTAAGTTTCCCATGATCCACACTGGCCTCCTGCTCTGCAATTTCATCTTCTATCTGCCAGAAGCCACCCACTTCCACGACCTCAGCTGGCGAGAATAGAGTCGTAATTACAAGGAAACATACCGTAGCTTTCTACAAGCGAGGACTCTGTCCCCAATCGCTCTCATTCTCACTAATAGTATCATACCCTTACTATTCCCTACTACGAGCACTCGGCATGGCATGGCAGCGCGTGCCAACAGCGGCACCATAACCACCACCGCCGCCGCCGACACCGCCACTTTCACCCCCCATCGCCCCCGCCAGAAAGGACGAGTGCTGCTGCTGCTGCTGCTGCTGCTACTGCTGTTGCTACCGCTAATATCTGCTACTCCTGTACCATACTGCTGATACCTTTGCCGCTGCGGCTACTGCTACTGCTGTTGCTACTACTGCAACTAACAGGAGGTTGGCTGTTACTACTGCCGCTGCGGCTTTTTTCCTCCTCCTGCTGCTCCTGCTGGTGCTGGTGCTGGTGC
>CAJNIZ010006880.1:68499-93663 GCA_905231905.1 Symbiodinium pilosum | reverse complement strand
TATTTCCGCACATCCCCTTATATATCGGGGGGTTCCCAAAATTAGGGGTAGGGGTCTCCATAATAAGGACTATAGTATTTTGGGGTCTATATTGGGGTCCCCTTATTTAGGGAAACTACCATGAAGGGCCCCAAATAGCTAAGATAGGGTTACGGGACAAATTATTCTATGGTTCTATAAGCTGTATTAAGCAGTAACGTTCGTATCTGTTGAGGCTTCCTCCGTACTCTTCGGGAGTCTGGTGTTGCAGTAGTATACCATTGTTCCCTTTTAATACATGCAGGACCTGGGTACTTGTACCCGTAAGGTTATAGGTATCAGCAGGACAAGAAGGGACCCCTAAAGTCTGGAAATCTCCTGTCAGCACAGCCGGGTCACTCCAGCATTTCGACGACGTTCGCTTGCTGGCAGGGCATGTTGGCATGACCACATGGGCTTGTCAACACTAAACCATTGAACCAGGTGCGCCTCAACACCATGCTTCATGCTCAGGAAGAAAATATGATCAGGGTCTGAGCGTTCTGGGCGTACTCTGACAGGACTGATCTCTACTTTGGGAATCTTGAACCCCTGCTCCAGATATTCAAGCCCAACCTAGGGCCAGATCAGGCAGACCCCCTAAGAAGGACGGTCAGAAGGGACTTAGAAGGCAACCAAAGGTAATTCAGAGGGTCCCTCCTATCTGGAGTCAGCCCGACTGGCAGTGGGGAACGGTCGCACCCGTAGGCTGGGCTGCGTTAGTCCATCAGCGGTCTATTGCACTGGCTAATGCCTCTCCCTAGAGCTTTGATCAAACAAAAACACCAAGCCCAAACCAGCAAATCCCAGCACCCTCCTGGTAACCTTGATAGGGGTTCTAGGGCCTCTAATAATGGGTACTTTTGCCTAGATCGAGGGTAGTAGGAGGGCCTAGGAAGCAAGTGCATTAGAGGATTCATGGGTGCATGGAGACCATCTCACTGAAATGTCCTGCCTTTCTCTTTGGAATGGTCGAAGGCATACCTCGGCTGCCCTAAGGGACTAAGTACCCCACGATCGGGTACTGGCTTTTTTGTATTTAGTTGTAGTACAAGCTTTGGGTATGTTCATGAAATTGGGTACTTGGACCCTAAGGGCTACAGTATACCTGCCCAAATGCCAGAAGTGGCCCGGAAACATATAACTACATTGCACTCATCCAGTGTCGTACCTTCTAGAACTAGCTAGGGCGATCAGGACTCAAGCAGGAATCTAGCTCTTGCTCACTTGAGTAGTGTTCTTTTTTTGGTGGTTAAACCCCGTAAGATTGTATGCCTTATATAGAGTACTATACCCCAAAATCTTACTCTATAATGGGTACCATCGAATCCCCAAATCAAATACTACTCACTTGTTGTTGCCTGTGTCTTGGAATTCTTCTTTACTCCCTGTCCTGCTGATGTCTAGAAGTCGAACGCAAATATGACAGCAGCATGTCGAACAGCACCAAATCATGGTACTTTCGGACCTGCTACTAAAAAGGACCCTGGAGGCTACCAACCGGAATTCAAAAAGTTAACCTAACAACTAAAACCGTAAACCCTAAAATCCCTACGCTCCGAACCTTCCCTGACAAACTTGGGGACCGTCTTCTGAGGCTTAGTGTAGAATTCTGACACCAATCTTCCTTCTGGGGGTTTCCTCTGGAAGAAGAGAAGAAGTTCTATATGCAAGGCTTAGGGTTAGTAGGGACTGAGGATAGATTATATAGGGGGTATATTACGTATTCCCCATGAACCACCGGCATTCTTTATGTATGTATGTGGGCGTTTGGCAATTAACGCAATCCCAGAATCCACCTATACTCTCCACGCTTCACCGCGAAAACCCTATTTTAATGCATGTAATATCTTCAGACTTCCTTCCTGGTGTATGTATGTACTATTACTTACTGGTGGTTAGTAGGGAATACGGGAATGCAATCCATGTACAACCCGTAAAGTATTCCCTTGTTCCCCCCTAACCCTCAGTAAGGTTAAGAGACCTATAGAGACCCCGGGTTCGCCAGCTACCAAATGTCCACCAAAGTCGCCGGTTGTGGCCGCAGATGCCATGCCGCTTCCACCACCCACGGAGAAGCCGGTGGCAGATGTGGCCTTCGGTGGGGGATAGGGTTTACCTGGACCCTCCAATGTAGTTCTTTTTGGGGTTTGGTATGGTTTTTGGGCTAGGATTCTTATAAGGACTACCAGAAAGGTACTACATTGGAGGGTCTAGGTAGCGTAAGGTTTACTATTTGACCTCCCCAAATTCTTGTGATAAAAGCCTTCAACCCAAAGTAGTGGGTGTATGGGCCAGTACTGAGGGTAGTTAGGAGGACTGCGAGATGTTTAGGGTTCAGGGTTTAGAGGTATGAAGAGTTTAAGGACTGAGGAAGACAGGAGTAGCCTTGCCATTTCGTCATCTTCCAGTCGATTCGGCATATGAGCTATAGTCTCAACTCCTGGTATCCCCCTAATAAACCCTAAAATGGGATCCCTTTGTACTCCCGTAAAACCCTCTTCAAGAAGTTTAGACGATAGCTCCTATTATGGATTTTTTCAGATTTGACTATGGCTTGACTACGTAGGCTATGGGGATGCTCTGTGTGGTTGGAAGGAGACTTCTGTGGTATAGCTCTGCAGCTGATGCACAAAT
This sequence comes from Symbiodinium pilosum, assembly GCA_905231905.1. Classification (NCBI taxonomy): domain Eukaryota; class Dinophyceae; order Suessiales; family Symbiodiniaceae; genus Symbiodinium; species Symbiodinium pilosum. Next base: position 91,008 of record CAJNIZ010006880.1, on the reverse strand, counting down.
CCGAAACCCGCGAAATTATGTGGGTACCATTTCAGGGTCCCCACTGTAGACTATGGGTCCCAGGAACTTCCCTTCGCTAGCATCAACCAACTTTTTCTATGCACATGGCGCTGTGATCTACCACACACGCACGCTCTTGTATACCTCGACTCAAAATCGTAAAGCAGAACGGAGTTCGGAAACCAAAGCCCTCAATGCGGCGCAAGAGCTTCGTGAATTTCTGACACTCAAGGGACTTCCAGGTTAAGGACATGAGGCAGGGCATGCAGGTTAAGACCTTTGCCCAAAGGGTGCAAGTACCCCAATAATAATAGGCTTGAGGGTACCTAAAACCCCAATATTTGGGTTGTTCTCAAAATTATGGGCCCCTTGTGGTTGCCTCAGATTTAGGGTTACCAAACAGGGACCCAATTTTTGGAAACTACCCATTTGGGTACTTGGACCCTTCGGGTTTGGTAGCCAATCGCACGGATCACCGTCTCACATTCAAAAATTCCGACATGAAAGTTAAGGATAGAAGCCGCCAAATCTGACTGACATTCTCAGGTTTCTGTTGTTGGTTCAAGGAGGCTCTACATGTGGTAGTCTCCCAAACAGGGCGACCCCAGTATAGACCCTAATATGCTGTAATCCAGTATGGGGACCCCCAATATGGGATCCCTAATTCTGGGAAACCTCGATGTGTAGCCCCGGAAACGTCACCAGTGTGATACAGGATGTCTGCTTTACTATAGGTACTAGGGGGTACGCCTGAGGCGATGAAACTCATGCAGCTGGGAGGTTTTGAGTGGTGCAAGACTAGCTCTAGCAGTGATACGATTCATACTCAAATTCCTGCATGACCCGACGTACCTTACACCATGGGATTTGTGGTACTAAGGGGTCCTAAGGTCCAGCATCAACCGTGGAAACCCCTGCACATCCCTAAATAAAACTAGCTGCCACTTCATAGTCTATCGCCTTTTCCACTTAATTCTGCATTGTTGGGGTCATATCCCTAATGGTTCTCATCTAAACCTACGTACTCCCTACATGATCCCCATATAATCCCGATCTAACCTTATCCCGATCGTACCGCCCTATTTAGCCCTGAACCCTAAGCCCTATATAACACACTACTATACACCCTAAACCCTAAAACCTAAACCCTAAACCCTAAATCTTAGTACCCTAAACCCTGAACCCCATTATAGTAGTTTTCAACTTGCTTTTCCCGTACCCCTATATTGCCCGCTCTGTAAGATCCCGACTCCCTGCGCCATTGACATGCCGGTTAGCCTTGGTACAGATTCGGAGGCGGGTCCTCATATGAGTAGAATTTTTTTTTCGGTGGTTGAACCTAGTAAGACCATATTCCTTATATAAAATGCTATACCCAAAAAGGAGAATATAATCTTACTCTATATAGGGTATCATAGTATTCTCGGACATCAGTCGGTCATTCTGGTTCCGGGCTGAGCACTTTGGCTCCTTCAATAGTGTAGTCTAGAATAGATTAGAATCGGCTAATAACGGTGGCAAGATCTCGAAGGATCAACTGACAGGAATGGAGCCTATCCCCAAATAAAATACTACTCATATAGGGTTTTCTCTTAACTCCTAGTATCCCCCTTAGTAAGCCCTATAATAGTCCCCTATATACTCCTCCATATAACCCTCTTTACGAGTTTAGACTGTAGCTCATATAGGGAGTAGGGCCGGGTTTGGGGGTCAGGCTTGGTAAGGGATAAGGGAATGTAGTATGTGAGCACCAGTCAATATTTCCCCAGAAACTTAATGGATGTGGGTTGCACTGAACTACAAGACAAACTCCTATGTCCAGTGTTGTCCCTTGCGAAGGCTAATATTGACAGTAGCTCATGTGATTTCTATTATCCTATTAAATTGTGCTTTTCTAAGTACCTACTATTATCATTCGTACTTTTTTATATTAAATTCGATATTCTTCGTACTATTGCTATTGTCTCTACTATTGTCACACTTTTTACCTATGAATATTTCTATCATTGCTGCTATTACTCTGGCGGGCCGACTCATGTTTGTGACCTGAGAACTTAATGGATTGCATTCCTTAGCACGCACCTCATGCTTCATGCACTGGGTGAAAGCTTGTTAGGTCTATATGGGGCTTATATAGGGATTATACCTAAACCAGTAAAGAGATCAAAGTTGCTCGAGTTGGTTGGAAAATCGTGTCCCTCAGGGCGCGTGGACTAAAAACCCACCCAAAAGAGATGCTCTGGCAAGACAGGGTGCGGGTAAGCCGCTAGGGCTTATATGGGGTTTATATACGGTGGTATTGTCAAATAGCAAATAATGAATGATCAGCATGGGATGCCCAGAACCAACCAGCAGTAGACTGCTGATGCAATCGATGTTGTCTGTGTTGCAGTTGCATGGGTATGTTTCACAAGAAGGTTCCAAGCAGAATATACCTCTGATGAGAAAGTCAAAAATTGAGATTCCCCAAAGGGGTCCAAGAACGGCCCTAGTGTTGAATCCCCCCCAGACCTGAACGCACTGCATATACAAAGATCCGCACTTCTTCAGATCATGAAAGAACTTGCCTGCGACCTGCCCCCTGGGCACTATTTGCGTGCATGGCTCATGCCTTTTCTGCTGTCACTGTGAAGTCTACTTCCTCGAGCCAAACCTTTCAACTTTAAACTTTAAGTGCAAGATCATTGTGCACTTCCCCACGGTTGGCTTACAGCTTACCGCCAAGGAAGTTCTCGGGCACCTCGCTTCTGATTTACCACAATTTGCAGAAGCCTTCACAAGCCCAAGGGCCACAGCACAAGAGACAATCATCCGGGTTCAGGGTTTATAGGGTTTTAATTACGCTTCCCAGGTGCAACAAACCCGTGTCAGCTCGCTGGCTGCCCTCAAACCTAAATCCCACACCCCTTAGCCCAAGAGTCCACAACCTAACCCTAAATCCTAGGCAAATCCTGAACTCTAGACCATACACTTCTACACCCTAGCTCCACATCCCCAAAGCCTCAACTTCCCCACCGAGAATCCGGCTGGGCCGCGGGAGCAGTGCCCTCCGAGGCCCTTCCCCTTCCCTTTCCATCTGTTCTACATAGTGGCGCGCGTGGGCGCGGCGTCAAGAGTTGCGGATGTCATGGTAGGAGGAGCAGGGTGCTTAACTCTACAAGAAGGCTGGTTCTGAGGCGGGCAAGACCCTAAGGGTTGTTTCCCCCAAGCAGGAAAAGAATTCAACATGCAGCAGTGATCCTGTGCTTTCAGCGCTTACGTCTCACAGCGTCAAATCCGCCTAGGTAAGCTTAACGTGTACGCTCGCCTGAAAACTAGGTTTATGCTACCAAGTCCTGCTTGGATTCACTACTGGAAGTGAACCCTGCAGCATCCATGATGGATACAAGGGCACTGAAGTTAGGCTCCCTGAGTGTTGCTGGACGCGTGGGGCCTTTGTTTCGGGGATGAAGCTGAGGAGTCCATTCTGCCATTCCATCCTGCTGCCTGCCTGCCATTGGATAAGCCTGATGCAGGTGGGTCCTCCACTTCCAGGTACCAGTCCTGCGCGCATTGTGTCCAACCGCAAAAAATACCCAGTGTGTGGCGCAGTGTTGTTTTTGTTTGCGAAGCCTCTGAAATTGAGGACCGGCGTTTCAGGAAGCTACCATATTGCCACCACGGCTGCGGCTATTAATTGGGGGTCGAAGTTTGGACTAGCCTCTTGAGGGTTGCGGTTCTTATGCTCAAGAATTATTGCTACCATCAGGAGAAGGCAGTTACTACAAGCAGCAGTACCATGCAGAGTACGAGGAGGGATGTGCAAGGGCAAAACCACGACTAGGAGCAAGAGAGCCGTGGCAGCAGCAACAGCAGCAGCAGCGGCGGCGGCAGCAGCTGCAGCTACAGAGGCAGCACCACCACAAGTGGTGCAAAGGTTTTCTGGTCTCGTCTTTGCGTTCAAGCTGCTCTGATAAAGACCACGTGGCGAAGTTAGTCTTTTCACCTGCGCAGAAGCGACCTCAAGCCAAGCAGCTCACAACAGTGGCCAGGCTCCCGTGTCTTTGGACCTCCTATAGACTCTACCAGAAAAAATCAGAACCCCAAACCTTGGAGACCAGAATTGCCCGAGACCTGTCCGCAAAGTTCAAGACTTTCGTGATGGCGTTCATCACGCCCATGACAGGCCTGGTTGGAATCAGGGTCACAACTTCAGCTCATGCATGTGATGTCCTACAGCGACTCGCATATTGACACACCAAGGTTTTGATTTGCCACTATATTGGAACTAGCATCCAGGTCCTCAATTCCCTACTACAGCACCTCTTGAGGCGTTGTGGCTGTCGAATACCGGCATGTCCAACTACAGACTGCAGAACCCAGTGGAGAGCCCTACTTCGAGGCTACTTCAAGGCTCAGGGGTTTCATAGTGAGTAGGTTAGTATTGGGGGTTACAGGGGCTTACTCTATGGCTTCAGCGGGTTATAAGTCATAAGCAGACTTACGAAATCTACCTAGCCCTCCAAGTACATCAAAAAAAGATAACCTAAAGCCAGGCCGGGCTGGCTTGACGGATCAGAGCACGAGGTGTCTGACCCAGCTCTGTGGCTTCAGAATGCCTCTATACCTAGCCCCTCCTTCTTTCCTCTATTAGACCTAAATACCCACTATCAGGGACCATATAGAATTATTTAAAGGTACAAGGAGGCTCCTCTGAATGGTAGGCTTGGGGGGCTTCATTGGTAGGGTTTAGGGGCTTACTTGGCAGGGTTTGGGGGCTGAAGTTAGGTTCAGCATGCATGCGCCCATGGGACTCTCTGATCCTCCACCTCGCTCATGGTCCCCCACCCAGTCCTTTGCCAGTGTTGACAAAATGAGGGCTCTAAATATTCCCCAAATGCAAACCCTCTACAAATCTGAGTACGGCAAGTTGAAGAGTTGGGGTGACCCTCAACCCTGAATGCTAGCCAGGTCTGCGGGCTTTGGCCACAGAAATTGCCCGACCCTCCAATGTAGTACTTTTGGTAGTCCTAATAAGAGTCCTAGCCCCAAAACCATAACAAACCCAAAAAGGAACTGCATTGGAGTGTCCAGGTGTGGACTGAGCTTTGGTTGCAGATATCCGTGTGACCTCACGAAACCCGTGACTCAGCTCCTCTGGCACCTAAGCGATTAGACTTGGGGGTTTAGGGTACAGGGTGTACTTATCTTGCGATATTGTTTTACACACACACACACATATATATATATGGTAGTTTCCCAAAATAGGGGGACCCCATTATAGACCCCAAAATAGTACAGGCCTTATTATACGGACCCCCAATCAGGCTCCCTAATTTTGGGAAACCCCCATATATGTGTGTGTGTATACGGACTGGTCGTATCTCTGACTTATATTGTAATAAATACGTATATATACCGACAAGTAGTATTTCTTAGGTGCTTATGTTGCTTGGCTCGAGGCTGAAGGCTCTTCATCGTGTTGTCTTTGAACTTGCCCACGCCCTGTGGCTCGGGGACCTCTGGAATGCGGCAGTTCAAACAGGGGCTGTCTAGGCCTAGGAAATTTGAGAGTCCATTCTAAAGATGATCCATATGTATGTATACATGACATGTATTTAGGGGGTTCCCAAACTTAGGGGTACCATTTTTGAGGGTCTCCATAATAAGGATCATAGTATACTGGGGGTTTTATTGCGGTCCCCTTGTTATAGGAAACTACCATATCTTTCCTAGAGGATGCATTTGAACAACCTCCAACCTAGCTGGATTTCATGGGAGATTGCCTTAACCTCTCAACCCTGAACCTTGACCCCTAGAACCTCAAACCCCAAACCCAAAACCCCAAATCCTCAACCTTAGACCCAAGAACCCTAAACCCTAAACTCCANNAACTCCAAATCCTAAACCTTAACCCCAAGTGATCATTGGCACTTGCCACGTTTCGAGAGCTTTGATCTCGGGCTTATGACATTTACTGGTTCCTAGTGGGACACTATTCCTCACGGTCTTTGTGAGGATTTAGTGAAGGTTAAACATATTCAACACCGCGGTTCCGTAAAAGAATAGTTTTCGAACTTGTGTTCTACACTTGGGTTTCGCAACAATCGAGGTAACAAAATGCGTTCAACGATAACCTACTACTGTGGTGGGTACGGCAAATGCCGGTGTGTTGTGCCCAAATTAAGTAACCCAAATGGTCTAAGGTTTCAGGCGCTTGGATGCAAAGTTAAAGCGACACAGGCATAGGGAAAGTCACGCAAATCCAGTTGGTTCGTCATTCGACAGGTTTTAATGACGAACACGGAATTGAAGGACACTTCATGCTTCTGTGCCCTTCAAAGCAGCTTCATACTGGAGAGCCAATAAGGTTGCTTTTGATTTCGACCTTATAAACTTCAAGCAACGAATAACCACAGAGCGGAAGAAAGTCGCAAAGAGAGAGAGAGAGAGAAAGAGTCTGCACTCGCGTTTAACACGCACATTCCTGCGGATGCGCTCCAGCAGCCGGATCCTTTTTGAGCACGTGCACACATGTATAACCCAAAAGCTCAAACGGTGTCGGAGACCAATGCTAAGTGCGATAAGAAAGCTGGCTTGCGGCCTCGCGAACGTAGACGACCTGACCCTCCTCGTTGAATTGTACCTGAGTGGTGTGCCAATTGAACTACGAATAGCATGCGGATCAAAGTAATGCGCACAAGTTTACACCTGGCTCCAAAGTGTTGACATGGGGGTTTCCCAAATTTAGCGGTATCTTTTTGGGGATTCCTACAATAAGGACTATGGTATTGTATTTTTGGGTCCATATTGGGGTCCCCCAATTTTGGGAAACTACCACATAAGATCTTCTTAAGGCGATGGCTCTGCCTTTGCGTTTCACGCTGCTGGTATGAGGGTTGCCTTCACTGGCCTTCACGACATGCAATGCTTCCACCTAGTCTTTAAGGGTCCAAGTACTGAATAATCACATACTTCCTCCGAAGCTGTACTAATTCTAAGGGTCCAAGTACCCCCAAAAACTTTAGGGTACGTGGAACCCCAATATTCGGGTAGTTGGACCCTTAGAGGTACGACAATTGCTATCACCAAACCCTAAACCCTAAACCCTAAACCCTAAGCCCTAAACCCTAAACCCTAAATTACTGGGTACCTGGACCCTTCGGGAGTGGGATCTCGCCAGTCACTTTGCAACAAAAGGCTTGGCTGTGGAGATTTCCTCGGTTTTCTAACTCGTACTAAGATACTAACAATGGCCGTATTAAACCTACTAATAATGATATGATAATGGTGGTAGGGCATACTGACCCTTAGGATGGGGATGGGCTGCGAATGGGCGGGATTCAACACTGCGTCGGAAGCGTGCCCAACAGGGTGTTAGAACATTATCCAATGTCGGTCCCGTGTTCGTACGCTACTGCAGCAGCTAAAGCTTCACTTGCTGAACCATACCCTAAACCCGAAACCCTCAACCGCAAACCCTCAGCCCCGGGACTATCCTTACTCAAAATGCCCGCCGAGGTGCAAAGCTCACTCCTCGTCGTCCATCCATCTGGCGGGAATTTGCCACTCTGGAGGGGCATGGGTGTAGCGCTAGTAGGAAGAGGACTTGCTGTCCAAGGCGTGAGCATTTTCAGTTTCAAAGTTCCTGGAGTTCGGGATTAGCCAGCATGCCTCTTATGTTGGCATCAAGCTTGGAGGAGCTACGTGTCTGCACGCAGCTATAGGGACATATGAGCTATACAGTCTGAACTCCTAGCATCCCCCTTCATAACCCGAGGATTTAGGGTTTAGGGCCTCAGCTCCTAGGATCCCCCTTAATGACCATTTAGTAGTCCTCTATATAACGAATTTAGATTATGACTCGAATGACAGTCAGGTTCCTCGCTGTCCGGCCCAGTCGTGAAACCGGTTAAGCTTCCTGGACCTCTTGGAGCTTAGGATTGAGGATTACGGTTTAGGTAGGTAAACTAAAAGCCCAAAGCCCCATCATCTGAAACAAATAACAGATATGAGTCTACATACATCTACATACATTGGGGGCTTGGCTTGTACTGCACCAAACGTAGATCACTATGTCTTGAAGCCCACAGGTCCCATTTGCGAAGCCCTAGACCCTAAATCCTACAACCAGGAAGCAATGACAGCCATATACTACTGCTTTCCAATCTTGACATTGGCAGCCTTCATGATCATAGCAACACTAATAGGTACTTTCCACAAATAGGGGGGGCCCCAATATAGACCCAAAAGTCTAATCCGGAGTATAGGGACCCCAAAGAGGGACCCGAAATATTGGGAAGCCCCCAAATCGCCAACAATGATACAAGAAGCAGAAAATGCTCACGCCAGGAACGATCACAGGGACAGCACAGCAGTATTGAACATGTGTAATTGGACCGTCCTGAAGCATGATGCACCATAGTGAGAGAGTGAGAGCTGTGACGTGAGAAGGATTTGAAAGTAAGCCCTTAACATACTACTACTTAGTCAGTTAATTACTCAGTTAGTTAGTTTGTTAGTTAGCTAGCTAGTTAGCTAGTCGGTTAGTTAGTCAGTTGCTCACTTAGTGACTTAGTTAGTTTCGTTTAGTTTAGTTAGTTAGTTAGTTGACAAGGGAGGAAGGGATGGCTATAGCAGTCTCTATACAACCCATTCTAATGATCCCCAAAGAACACATTCCTCAAGTTACCCTTTGGCCGCCACTACCGCATACAGGCCTGCTTCCAGGTGCAACCGCAGCCATCCTTTCCGTCGCAGATGCGCTCGATGTCTCTGGTGGGCCTGCTGCTCATCAGAATCCCTAGAGATCTAAATATGCAAATAGTGCCTACACTGGGCCCTAAAGTCTAAAAAATGTCTAAAAATGTTCGCTGCATTGGGCTATGTGGATACTTAGGGAATGCTTGCCAGGTTGACTGGGTTCGGGGTCTAGTGTCTGCGGACGGTCCTAGTTACTGGTACAACAAGCCTTCATGCAGTAGTTCTGACTGTTGCAAGAACTCTTACGTGCATGTAGTTTTGCTCGATTACCTTCCTGTTGAAGGACTGCTGGAACCCTGAGTTCTACTATGCGAAACACAAGCACTAGGCAAACCTTTGGGGCTCAAACTGAAATGCGGCGCAGGAGGGATAAGAACCTGTGTTCGCTCAATAAGTGTTGAAGGCCGTGTGCCCCCTAAACCCTACACCCCTAAACCCTAAACCTTGAAAAACATAAAGCCTACGCCCCGGCCAACACCTTACTGGTGCTCAAGGGGGAGTGGGGGGGTGAATATAGGGACTACTCTAGGGGTATACATGGGGGCGGTACTAGTCGGGATTACTATAAGGATCCACTCCCCCGCTCTCCCTCAAGCACCGTAAGTCACCACGACTTTGGAATATGCCAACGAACGGACAGAGACCCGTGGGTAATCTGAGCACTGGATACTTCGATGCATGGGCCTATTCGTCATCCACCAATCGTAGATGCGCTTCTGACCGCCCGGAAACGTCTCCTGCAGGGTGGAGCAAAACAAATGAATGCATCCGTCTGCGGAAGGCTTGAGAACAAGAAGGAGCTCAGGAACATCTACTGGCACAGCTTGGAAACAACTCTCCAAGTGTTGTAGGCAGCTTTTGGCACTTGACTTTACAAGTACGATGATGTAGATGAACGCTAGTCCTTCATCATGGTTGGGAAGCTACAAACCAGGAGCCTCCTTGAACCCTTTCATTGGCTCTAATAGTGAGTGTTTAGGGTATACCATAGGATAGAAGGAGTATGTAGGGTTGTTGAAGCTCTCTGCTGTATGTCTGGGAGTTTAGGCAGCCCTTCTGCACAAGATGCAGGCACAGTCTAAAGCTTTTCTGAGATTGCTACATCCCCTAAAGTATTGCTTCAGCCCAGTACCTATCGACGCATCCGGGGTTGACATTGATGCCAACCAGGACCCTCCTAGTGCCCTTAATTGGTGCTATAGGGCCTCTTATGCCTAACCAGCGGGTAGTTGGAGGGTCTAGGAAGAGTGACAACCAACCTGGTTCCCGAAGCCCGTGAGCCCAGTAACGACTTTTCAGCCCAGACAAAGTCTGCATGTTTCCCACTTCCCCTTGGCCTCTGGGCATTCGTACCATGGATTGGGTCCGAACAAGGTTTTCTTGAACTCCTGTGGTCAGCGCCGGCTGTAACGGTGTTGGGCAATGGTTTGGAATTCAGTAAGCTCGGGAAAAGGTGCTTGATGCTTCAGCATTCGAAGCTGGAGCTTCTTGTTGCTGTTGGCCTACGCTCGCGGCCCAGACTCTTGAAGATCATGCTTCCTCAAACTGTTGTGTATGGGCCATCCCTCACATGGTGTTGATGCAGAGTTTGCATGGGTGCGGGCAAGACCTTGTACATGTCTACAGCTTCTCAGCAATTTGATACCATGTCTTTATCTTTCGATAAGCCTATTGTATTTCCTCGGGTTGTACGTGCTTAGGTGTACGGGTGGCTTAGCAAATTCTGTCTGAGCTTGTGCGACCAGGAGCCTGTGAGCGGTCACGTCTAGAAGGCTTGAATCAGGCTTACGGATATAAAGCACCTACCCAAAAAGTCCAATATCCCTTAATCAGGGAGTATACCTTAAATCATACTAGGATCCCTAATTCATATGATATGAGGTACATTCCCTGGATTTTCTGGGTATATACTACCATGGACCTTCAGGCCCCAAGTAGGTGTTCCTCATCGACTTGAGTGCCCCAGGGTTTTAGCATCCGTTGAGTTGGTCCACAGCACACCTCCTCCACGGCACTCTGTGAATCAAGTGCCCAGCTTAGGCTGAAGCCACTTGATAGTAACGATATGGTAAAAGAATGAATAGTAGAAGCAGCAGCAGCAGGAGCAGTAGCAGCAGCAGTAGCCGTAGCAGTAGCGCTAAACAAATGATGGAGGGGAGTGTACATATACTACTACTGACAAAATGAAAGAATAATAGCAACCACATAGGATGTCACGGGTACATAAGGGGTAGTTCCTGCAGAATACTGAAGACAAGATGATAATGGACACCAACACCCGGTTGTAAGAATTTCAGCCCCTAGGGAAACTATGTTACAGCGCACCACACGTGGAAGGCTTTCCTTAAGATCTGGGTCTCTCAAAATAGGGCCGCCCTGCTGTTGATACAAAACCCTGCATGACACTGATGCGCGAATATCATAATTCTCAAGGTACATGGTACTTGGGGTCATGCAGGATTTCTAGTATCCATCGTAGGGCGGACTGCATGGATACAGAGACTATGGGAGCTCCCCCCCCGTTTAGCAATTACGCACGCTCTATTTTGAGAAACTGCCCTAGACTCTATACCCTTACATGTCTATGCGTATATACATATATACACGTGTATATGTGTGGGCTTCCAAAATTAGGGCTCCCCCGCCTCTTCCCTCCAGTTACGATACAAAATATTATACCGACCATCAAGCCCTAAAAACCTAAACCCTAAACCGAATTATTACAAACCTCCACACGCCAAGGAGACTCTCCGATGGACTCAGGAAAGTCTACTGAGGTGCTGTCAGCATTGAACCCCATGCGCTCAAGACTTTCAACATATTTTAATTAATGGGGCAGAAGTAGACCAAGAATTCTTACATGATTTAGGATTCCTTGCATCTAAGTATATATATGTAGAAATATATAACTACTTAAGGTATATTGCGAGACCCTCCAACTAGCCTCTGTGTAGGTAGTAATACGCACTATTTCAAGGCCCTATGGTCCCAACTTCGAGTACTAGGAGGGTCCTGAATGATTCTGAAATCCCGCTAGACCTACAATGAAATTGTTGTTAAAGAATTCCCTACAGAGTTATACTACAAGTAAAAGAAAAATCCTACGAAGCCTAACCCTAAACCCTAAAAACTAATTAATGTGAGAGCCCTTTTGGAAGCCAGGGCCAATCGGCTCGGCACCTCAACGAAGAGTCGCTGCACACGCTTTTGCGGGCTGATCAACTGCACAAAGGGAAGGTTTAGGGTTTAGGGTTTTGGGGGTGTCTGGTTTAGGGTTGAGGGGTTCGGGGGTTTAGGGGCTTCGGGCTTAGGGTTGAGGGGTTTAGGGGCTGAGGCTTGAGGGTATAGGGTGTCGCGGTTTAGGGGGGTAGGAAGTATGTAGGGACTATGCGAGAATAAGTAGCAAGCCTTGGTTTTTGGGGAGCAGATGACACCTCACTTATGCAAGGGTTTATGCAGGATTCTACATGACTTATCAGTTTTCTCGGACATTTCTGTCCTAGGAGCCCTTGGGATATACAGGGTTGAGATGAGATTTAGGATTTAGGGCTTATAGCGTTAGGGTTTAGGGTTCAGAGAGGCTGTTTTCGAAATTTCCACTGGAATCCAGCTTGTACTTACCCGGGATGGTTTTGTCGTGAGGGAATTTCGGGATGATGTTTGCAAAGCATGTGGGCTCCGAAGAACGTTTTTGAGACTCGACCGCAACCTTCCCACTACGGCAAGCTTTCGATAGGTTGGTTTTTCTGGGTCTTGGAGTCTTGGGGCTCCAAACTCAAAGTCATATAATAGCTCTCAGACAACATCTGAGCCTCGAAGAAACATATGACCCTGCATCCAAGCATGTAGGATTAACAGATAGCTGGACCTTGCGGAGGTAAACTTGCACACTGATGTTTGTGCTGTGCAGGTGCACAAATAGAAATTCTAGGATTCTTGCAAGCCGATTCAAGATCATGCTTCCCTAGACCCTAAATAGTAGTTTCCGTTTCATTTTTCCGTTATCCCAATGTAACCGCCAACATAACCCCCAATATTACCCCATGGGTGTGCATATGAGTCATATGAGAACTTAGGTATGCCCCTTCCTCTTCTCACATACAGAATCTCTTTGTATCTCTTTGCGCTGGGTTGTTTTGTAGGGGACCCCAGTTTTAGTCTTCGGGCACCGTGGAACACGGAGTGAAAGACTCCTGCTACAGTCTACTACAACAGGATAGGTACACAGAGCAGCAGGTAATTGAACAAGGGGGTATGAAGGGAAGCTCTCCTTGGGAGATGACAAGTATTCTCAATCTACAAAAGCTGTTAAGGACAGAGGTGCCAAAATTAAGGGTATTTTTAAGCGGGATACGGGGGTTGTACAGGGATATCATGTAGGGATATATAGAAGCATTATTGATTTCAGCTGCACCTAGAGCGAGCACACAGGGAATGTGCGCAGCTCTGGGGGAAGAGGATGGCTTCTAGTAGTGGAAGCGAAATTTCCCGCAAAGGTCACCCAACCCGCTCTTCTTGCCTTGCCAATGCCGCTGCGGCCCTTCATATGCCAGATCAAGCACCCACATGAAACATGTCCTACTCTATGTCTGACGTATGCCCAATTAAAAACCCCAAGAGAAAGACTTGACATCCCTAAACGCTAAACTCGAAAATCCTAAGCCGACAACTCCGCGCCCAGAAATTGCTCTAAACCCCTAAACCCTGAACCACAAAACCCTATGAGCCCCAGACCCCGAAACACCCAACTCTAAGCCCTCCTAAACCGCTAAACGAAGGCCCTTGACTCTAAACATGACGTGCCAAATCGAAGCCAGCGCCTTCCGCTTCCGGGCCTGGCTGGAGCACAGTCAAAACTTACATAACCCAAAGGGTCCATGTACCCAATAATTAGGTATTTGGGATATTGGTAATACTAATTATAGTACAGGTTTGGGGTAAGTATATGATTATTGGGTACTTGGACCCTTAGGGTACGTAGATGTTGCCCCAATCCCCAATAATTAGGTACTTGGGTACTGGGATGTATTGGGCAATAGTAATTATTGTACAGATTTTGTGGTAGGTATGTGGTTACTGGGTACTTGGACCCTGAGGGTTGGGGGCTTCAGGGAGTTTGGAGCTCGGGGCGCAGGGTTTGGGGCTTAGGGTGTGGGGTCCTGGTGTTTGGACGCAGAAACGCCCCTATTTCGGAAGCGAGGAACGCATCTTCCTAAACCCTAAACCCTAGAAGGGCAGGCCCAGGGGCCCAGATTTTCAGCAGCGAGCCTGCCTCTGACCTCACTACCAAAATCGTGGGGTTCAGGGTGTAGGGATTGGGGTTTAGGGTTTAGGGATTAGGGTCTTTAGGGTGTGGGGATTAGGGTTCAGGCATTAGGGTTTAAGGCGTGGAGATTAGGGTTTAGGGTAACATGGCGTTCCCAATCAGACTGTCTCTCTGAGCCAAACAAGTCAAAGGCCTCGTACCACTGATTGGGACAGTGGAAGGGATGTGGCAATGCTCTGCTGTCACAAGGTTTGTATGCTGTGCCATTAGGTACTTGGAAGGTCCGAGGGGCTTAGTCAGTAGGTTCATTATGGTCATAGCTGGGTTACCATACGACTTATGAGCGGTTAATGTACGCTTACTAAGTCCGCCCAGCATGCACTGTTTCGGTGGAAGCAGTAGAACACGTGGTTTGGAATGGTTGGTCACCGCGGATTGACAGGTTCAGCCCTCTGATACATGAAATCAACACTTCAGGGCAACATCTTGAAAACACAAATACAAACAGGGATGAAAGAATAGTTTTTTTCAGTCACGCTTGAACACCGGGTCACACACAGGATTGCATTAAGGACAACGTGCCTCGCTCGTCTCAATAGATTTCTTCGAGCTCAGTTCTGAACGGGCTTCCTCAAGATAAAGCCACCAGATCAACCGGAACAAAGGGTACTGATATCATCCCACTGAAGTCGCGGAGTGTCGGATTTCACGACTGGCGTGCGGACATATCCTTTCTGGCAAAGAGATGTGCCCTGGAGTGCTGAAGTGCTGCAGCTGAAGGCAGGTACTGCTCCAAACCCGGACTGCGAAAAGCAGTGCTCTGGTCAGGAAAGCAGAAACAGTCGATGCAGTTCATGGTATACACACTATAACTCAAAAAACGTATTTCAATCCTAGCACACCGTATAATAATGTTTTATGACAACAGCGAACCCTGCAACACCTCAGAAGTTGTCTGCCACTAGCAATCGCAATGACATCGCGGTTTAGAGTTTATAGGGCCCGTGGAGCTTTCGGCCTGGGGTGTGTCCTCAATCATACTATCATACTGTTTCCTAAGCGAGCATGAAGTCCAAAATAACGCCTAAAACGACTGTTGTCATCCGAAAAAGGGATGCTTGGGGTATGTTAGCCTGGGGTACTGCCTCTACATGGTAATTTCCCTAAATCGGGGCTCCCCAATATACACCCAAAATGCTATAGTCTTTTTCATGGGGACCCCCAATTGGGGGACCCCGACTTTTGGAAAACCCTCATATCCTCCCCACAGGCCCAAGCTCTACTTGCTTCCGTGTCAGTTTGGAAGGCGAGTTGGAGGGTGAGGGGGGCTCAGTTAGTAACCTTACCCACACCCCACCCTATTTGCCCGCAGCATCTTAATGTTACGTGCGCATCCACGGTTATAGCATCCGTATAAATACTTCCACAATTGCAAGATTTCTGTTATTCACAGCGAAACAAGATACTAGCGAATNNNNAGTGAATCCATGCCGGCACCCATAATAACGTTCACTTCGGCCACGTCCACAACCACCAAAACACTGGTATAGACAGCACATTCCGATGAGCGGGCATTTGGCGCGGGCAAATAGGGGGGGTGGGGCGTAACCTTATTGTCCCTATGAGGGGCATGTATAGTAAGCCTAGTTCTCTCCATTATGAACCTGCTGACCCTCCAGGTAACTGCACTTGCCCACCTGCACGGCTCCGGCTTTTGCTGCCTTGTTGAGATACCGGGGTTTGGGCTGTAGAGGGTTTAGATTCAGGGGTAGGAAGGGTTTGGTAGGGGGCTTCGCAAGACAGAGGCATCTGGGGAGCCTACGGCCTCAATCAAAGTTAGAAACAAGACTTAGGGTTCGGGGTTCCTCAGAAGCACCCACACTGTAGAAAGTGGTTGTGACATCAATCGAAGCCCTACCCCAAGACCTAGGAAGAAAGTACATCAGTGCGTCAGCAGGAGCTGTCCTACATCCATGTTCCATCGTCTTTCTGGCCCTCACTGAAGCTGTGTACGGTGCACTGGGACGTGAACGCTACAATTCACATCCGTTTTTCTGTAGGCAGCCGAATCCTCGGGGCTCTCGGGTCTCCTGCCTGAGTTCGAAGTTCTATGTACTGTATGCATTCCTGGTAGTGTATAACCAAACAGACCATTGGCTTGGAAAAGCTTGCATTTGACAACCCATGAGAGGGCTTCGCCTTGCGGAGTATGTGCCTGGTATTGGAAAGGCCAGCCTCTTTTCTTTTTTCTGCTGGCTTACTCTGCAGATTCACACCCACACCCCTGGGGCACTTTCTGAGATCACTTTGAAAAAGGGTCATGCAAACTGACCCAAGATATGCGGCATAGAGGCAAGCAACCCCGTTGCTGAGGCCCAAACCCGCATCGCAAGACCATCGCTCCGCCTTCTCGGGAACCCGTAGGGTCCATGTACTTGTATGGTATACCAGGACCCTCCTAGTACCCTTAATTGGGGATATATGGTCCCCAATAATGGGTACTTAGGCCCTAATAGAGGGTAGGAGGAGGGTCTAGGTACTCAATATACCGTACAAGTATAGATAACTCATAGGGTCCATATGCTTGGATGGTATAATTAATGTAACAGTAAGGGCCCAAAGGGTTCAAACGTAGATACTTTGGGGCGCATGGTAGCTTTGAGATTTCCTGGTGCTCGTTCGCAGGCTTGCCATAGATATCGACAGGCATATGCACCGCTAGATGTGTAACAGCAAGCCTCACTCAAAACCGGCAGACCCTGATCGGCCTGCTGTAGCGCTGGAGGGCGCTTTTGCAAGGGAACTTTACAACGTATTAACCTCCCTTTAATCGAAGCTGCGCCTTCTCGACAGCACTCCAGCTGCTGCAAAAGAAGCAGCTGCAGCAAATGTGGCATGGCTGCCTGCATTTGTAAGCCATGTACGCTGGATGTGGCGGTCAGCAGAGGATAGCTTGTACATGTCATCGCCTATGACTTACAGCTGCGTTGGGGATCTATGGAAACTACCATTTGAGCTATAGTCTAAACTCCTAGTATCCACCTTAATAACCCCTATAGTAGTCCCCTATATAATTCCCCATACAACCCCCTTTTAAGGAGTTTAGGCTACAGCTCATTTAGTATCGAGCCGGGCTTTGAGTTTCGAATAGTAATAATAATAGTGATGATTGTACTAAGAATAATGAGAGCTAAATATCTATTATTATAGTAATAGTATTAATAGTAGTAATTACGGAAGAGTTTGGAGGCCAGCCATGCTGCGCCGCCTGTCGACTTATATTTTCACCCTGCATATTGGGTTTAGGGTTTAGGGTCCCATATGGGTAGTTCCCAAAATTAGGGGTACCTTTTAAAGGGGGATATAGGGCTTATATATACGTGAGTCGTTAGTCCTACCTCTTTTCATCTCAAAAAAGCGAGAAATATCGACTCCAGGATACATGCAACATTAACCCCCTGCATAAACCCAACAAAACGTAGACGATAGCCGAACAAGGACCATTTCGAGGAGCCTCTATGGGGTTCTGTGTTTCTCTATGGGCTGGTGCCCTAGAATCCCCAACTGGAATACACCAAATCTCAATTTTGTATTGGTTCTAGACTTCCTGAAAGAACGAGAGCCCTAATGTGTGTAGACCGCGATCCCGCTGAAAGCTGCTGCTCTTTCTTTGAGACCCTTGAGGAAGATAACCTTGAAACCAACACAAACTGCAAACACCTGAGCCCCTATATATCCACGAAACAGGTAGATCTTACATTAGGGGCCCATGGTCAGGATTTCAGGCACCTTCGATCCAGATACTGGGCTGCTGAAAAGGAACTTTGTTTCAGTTACTATATTGGGCAAACATATCAACTACTATATATATATATATTATATGGTCACCCCCCCCCCCCTCAAGAACATATACCCCATATACCCATTATGGTAACTTGATTTAAGCTCCTTGACAGTAACCCAATTAAACCTGACGCGCAGACCTCGCTGTGAGGGCTCCGGCGCTGACCGGCCAGGTTTTAAGGCATGCCTGCGGTGGGCACTATAGTATATGCTATAATCTATATACTATAATATAAACTCGAATTTATACTATAATAAACTAGAATATACTATAATATACTATAAGATGTACCATATCATGATACTAAGCCCCACATGCAACTTCCTGGGAAGTTGGGCTACAGAACTGCTTCTATAAAGAGATTCCAAATGAAGAGCTTTCAGTTTACTCTCTTCTGCTGGAGAACAGCTATGCTGGCCCCTCACGCTGTCTAGAGTTTAGGAGTTGCGGCTGCCTTTGGGGTGTGGCCGCTAGCTCAGCGAGGTTTGGGAACTGAACTCGTGAAGCATCAGTAGCATGAGTCTGCTGGTTAGTTCACAGCAGCAAGCGTGTCCTGGGTAGCTCTTCAGAACCTCTTACGTCTTCTGCAAACTGCGAGCCAGACCCAGAGGTTCGGGAGGCACCGTCTCAGGTATCTGAAAGGCGGCCTGAAAAGAACTATTGTCGTGCAGGGACCTTAGATGGTGCAATGTCAAATTTTCTACTATGTTGAACGAAACCCTGAAACTCCTTCGTCGCACGACACCCTCTGAAGGCCTGGTAGCCGGAAGCGCCGGCGGCGCTGCTACCACTGCGAAGGCCTCATATGAGGGACTTGACAAAAGCATGGAGACAACGTTTGTACAATACAGAGTGATGGCTCCGTCCGTCTCTCTCCATAGACAAATGCATATTAGCGTATATGTACTTATGTATAACACATCGGTACGTATATGTGAGCGCAAAAAAAACAGGATATGTGCACATGTATATAGATATACATACATTCTATATATGCGCGTATATACATATATACATATATGTACAAACTCAATTTAGTAACGCATGCAGCAATGTTTCAAGTCATCGCATGGGGGAGTGGACTTCAGTCAGGCTGTCGGGGTTTAGGGACGGGACTTTTAGGGGCTGGGGAGTTAGATCAGTTTAGGCTTGGGTGTGGGGGGTTGAGGATTTGTTGTTGCTCTTCTGATCCCCGGCCTCATAAGCATGCTGGCTTGCATGTTTACTGATATCATGTCTACTGTAACTCAGGTGCTTTCCGGTGCTTGGCCTATCGCCTCATTGCGTTTAGGCTCATGTCCCACCTGAAAGAGAGACATAAGTATTTAGTTCAGGGCCCGGGCTTTGGTATGCCCATGTTTTGCAATTCGTCGGTCTCAGGGCTGGGGGCCAGAAACCATACACTCTTGGATCAAAACCTCAAGCCCTGAAACCTCAGGCCTCAGGCTTGTGGGTTGCAAGGATGAAGGTATTGTCATGGTTCTTCCGACTGCAACGCTGCACTGGGGACCGAAGACGCAATTGAGCTGGAAGTTCCAAATCTTTGGGGTCTAGGGTTTTGGGCTCCTCCTGTTAGGTCCTGGATTGCAAGCCGTGACCTTGGACCTGACACACTACAAACGCAAACAAACCAACAGTTCAGGTTCTATATAGTAGTTTCCATTTTATTTCCGTTATCTCTAAATAACCGCAGTATACTGTATGTAATATACGATAATATACTAAACAAAGCCGCCCAGCCCGGTTCGCAGAATCCCTTGACTCGCGAACCTCGCTGAGAAGGGCCATTTTGACTACACTCCTCCTATGTTCTGTGAGCCCGAAGCAATGCGACAGCGGAGCCATTCACCCTATTCAGCAGGATTTGGGGCTTAGGTGCCATAAGCCTGTCAAGGCTTAGCATCTACTACCTGAAGAATGCATATCTCGGTTCGTGGAGTGAAGGTCATAGATGTATTTCTATGGTACGTTGAGACCCTCTCCTGGAAAAGTATGAGTTCTCATCGTGGTTAGACTAAGCACAGGCAGTTAGTTTGGTTCTGGCTCACCTTTGGAAGGGCCGAGATTATGATTGCGGCTCATTTTGTAGATGCTCTGAGAGTCAAGGGGACTTAGTAAGCAGGTTAATAACCCCTATAACCCATATAGTAACCCTGGTTAATCCTACTTATTAAGCTACTTACTAAAGTCCCCGTGACCCTCCAAGTATACATGAGGCTGCAAGTGTGCCAGCTAACCAAACCCGTCCTGCTTCTTGCGAAAAAAAAAAGGGCCATATAAGCTATAGTCTAAACTCCTAGCATCCCCATTAATAAGCCCTACAGTAGTCCCCTAACTAATCCCCTATAGCCCCATTTAAGGAGTTTAGACTATAGCTCATATGAAGTCACCGCCGCCAATGAGAGGGGCAGAGCTCCACAAGAAAACTTAGTCCGAGCGTCCAGGCTCCCGTTCAAAGAGACACTCACCTGCATAGGGCCTGAACCCTAAACCCTAAACCCTAACCTAATCAGGGTTTCATCAGATTTGTGGCTCTGTGGAGTAGTCAGACGCCCACAATACAACATGTCCACATCTATGTCACCCCTTCGGAGCATTGAGCAGTTGAAGAAAGCTGGAGGTAGTCCATCCCAGGGCCCCCCTCTGAAGGGGATCCCTATAGTCAGGAATGTAAGATATAGGGTTCTATATTCGGGCTCCCTATGTATAGAAATCCCCACACACACAGTAGTATTTTGGCAAACTCCCAAAGGACGGCATAAACTTTTCCTTCTCCGCTGCGTGTAACGCTTCGACCTACTGGATTATCTATTGGCGTGGGCATGTCTCCAAAGCACAGATGGCCTCCGTGCCCGTCCTGTACCCAGGGCGTACCAGACAGTATGCTTACCGGAGACGTGCCCATACAGCTGAAAGAGTTGCAGTATGTAAGCGCCAATTTAGGTCAGCACATTAACCTGAAATTTCTGGACGTGCTGGCAGCAGTTTTTGCTGCGTCAGATGTTCCCAAGCCTTCCTCCTGTTGATGGACAAAATCCGTTACAACCCACAGCCCGCCAAGTAGGAGGAAACAACACGAACCATAGTAGTCTAGGGACCTCAGCTGGTGCAAGATTTCCGTATCAACAGTGTGGGCTCACACCTCAAGCTGCCGCGTAGACTTTCGAGCCAATGCAACCCAACACGCCAGGGAACTGGTGATTCGAGGGAGATGTCAGTAAGACATTTAATTACATTGATTTTGAAGCTCTTTACTACGGACTCTAGGGGGGAATAGCCAAGTGGTGTCGGTGACTCCCGCGGACTTCTCGAAAACGCTGCGTGCCTCTGATCCTCAAGGTGTTTGCCTGCAGCTGTTCTGCAAACTTCTCACTCCTGCCAGATGAAGCAACTACGCTGAGGCCGGTGTAGGCCAATGGAAGATCACTCCTCAATTTCATGCTAGAACTTCACGAATTAAGCTTGCAGATCGGGAGTCTTCCTCTTCTAGTGCCTGCTACTATAAGGCCTTTCTGACTTTGGGACCCTTGCTGAACTTACTATTCGGCTCCTCACTACTCAAGTGTCTTCTCATCCCTCCCACATAAGAAGGAACATCCCGACGGAGCCGGACCGCTTACAAACTATTTGAAAACCATTGCTGCCTGCGACTTCGTCGCAAACCGCGTGCGAAAACTGGCCGAGGTAGCAAATACTCCTTCCATCTCCTTTCCTAGTCGCAACCGATGTGAGTGCCTCTGGTCTTTGCTTAACGACTGCCCGAGAAGGGTTCACGGGCAAGAAGTTCAGGTCAGGTCACGTAAAGGGCAGAAAAGAAACTTTGAAAAGACAGGGTGGTAAAGTGTTCCAGCAGGGTTCGAGGCCTATTTTATGAAGATTCACGGCCAAGTATGCTATATATACATATACATATACTGAACTGCTATACTGCGGGAATCCAAGTCACAAGGCTTCCACAATGTCAACGTCCCGTCAAAATTTTCTCATGCCTGTACTTTGCACAAGGCATTCTGAAAGCGGACCAGAGGAAAGACCTGACGTCGCTCATCCTTAGCTGTCATGACTCGTGCTATTGGGGTGGAGTACCAACAGAAACGGCAATGCAGTGAATACGAGCACGAAATGCCCTCTGGATAATATGAGAGCACGTTTCTGTTGCCTCAGAAAAATGCGTGAAGGGGTGCACTACCGCCTCATCCTTGACTTTTTGCAAGCCCTACTTGGACCTCCCAAATACCCATAATAATAGCCTATATACCCATTATTCTGGGGTTAAAGGGCCATTCTTGTAGGTATTTGGGAGGTCCAGGTAATCCCTCTAGCGGAACATTGTGGCCTCAATGGGGTCCCGTTGCACCCTTGCAGCTGATAATCTCTAACTTAGGGGGGGTGTAAGCTGCAGGCTTTCGAGTTGGCTAGGTCTTAAAGGGTTTAGGCTTTAGCCTTCGAGTTTCTCTATTGTAGGAGCTCCTCAAGCCCTAAGGGTCCAAGTACCCAATAATTACGTTCCCTTTAAAGGGGATATATAGGGGTATATAGGGGTTATATAAGGGTATATAGGGTTTAGGGTATTTAGGGTTTATAGGGTTTAGGTTCCAAGTAGCCAATAGTTAGGTACTTGGGTATTGTGTAATAGTAATTATAGTACAGTTGTTGG
>CAJNIZ010006880.1:40933-55749 GCA_905231905.1 Symbiodinium pilosum | reverse complement strand
AACTTTCCGCCCGCCGCAGTATTCGGGTTATATTGGGAGAATGGAAAATAAAATGGAAACTATTATTTAGGGCTTAGGGCTTAGGATTTAAGGGTTCAGGGTTGACTGTTTTAATTAGGAACCTTGTCCTTGTTGTAAAGCATTCAGAACCTCTCATCAGCCTAATCTTATCTTGGTTGGCCTCTGGAGCCCCCTGAAAAATCTCAACATATAGGGTCCTTCTAAAAACAACCAGGGATCATATCTAAACATGCCAAAGGCCGACCCAGAAATCAAGGGTAAGATAGAGCAAGATGATGCTACGCGGGCGACTCGCATCCTGGCTGCTTCTGGAAGACCTGCTTGCAAAGTGTATAGCACTTGGGTCAATCCTCCACCCAGTAATGGGTACCACTGGGGACTAGTATAGATATATTAAAACCCTCTTAGCTCCATATTCAGAGGCTATTGCGGTAAGGGGGATTGACCAAATATGGCACACAGCCACGACTATTGCGTGCTTTCTTTGGGTGAGGACTTGAAGTGTTACAGCACACCTATGTTTGAACACTACCATGTCTGCAAACCCTGAGCGTAGAACGCAAACAGGAGCCCTCATCCCTGAACCCTCAGCTGTAATCCCGAAGCGGGAAGCCGTATACCCCCTAACGCAAAGGGTCAATGTAATAACATGGCACACACTTAGCCCCCAAAAAGCTTCCCAACGCACTACTTTGGAGCCCAAGTATTTACTAGACCGCTACCTGGACATTTTGGGTAGGTCATAAACCCCAAGCTTCAAACCCTTCTGCCCTAAACCCTGAAATTCTAAACCTTTAGCCCTGAAACTTTACATCCCGAATCCTAGGTAACCCCAAATTCTAGGCCTGGTCAAGGCTCAAGCGATTGTCTTGCCTCTGTGAGCGGCACAGGACTTGGGCTTCAGGGTCTTAGGGTTTAGGGTTCAGGGTTGAGGGTTAGAAACGCACGGCTTGGGATCAAAGGTTACCCTGGGTCCAGGTACTTTTACGTCTCAAAGAACATAATCTGGATGAGATTAGGTGCCTGAAGCCCGAATGTTTGGGTACCTGGAACATAGGGGCTAGAGGTTCAAAAGTTGAAGAAGGCGGCCCCACATGTTTCGGTATATCCGTCGCCGACTTATCCAGCTACGTATGCGGGTCTAAATACAGGCCCAAAGGGTCCAAGTAACCAAATATAAGGGCTTCAGGTAATCGAGGTGATTGGACCCTTAGGGAAATTTAAGGGCTCCGTACTTGGAACATCTCCAGGCAAGGTACTGCTCAGATGAAAAGGCGTCGAAGGATTGAGGGCTCTAGCCGAATCTATGCGTGATACTAAAACATCCTCCGTGACCTAGTGTCACAAAATTTCCGAAATTACCGGGGCGTAGGGTACTTAGGGTTACGCACAATTCTTAGTGCCAGCCCCATGCCCAGTGCTCTGAAGTGTTCCATTGCTGGGTTCTCACCGCACGTTAACCCAACGCAGACGTGAAATTTGTTGCTCAAGCCCACCTTAAGTTTTGCCAGGTGTGAGCCCTTTCTTTTGAAACCCAATAACCCTAAGGATCCAAATAGCCCAGTGTAAGTAATATTTGTAGACGCAGGGCCCATGTAGGTATTATTTGTGTACTTCGATCGGTACGTTAGGAAGGTACAGCTCAACTACAGGCGCATGGACAGCTCAAGGGGCCAATGACTTCTAAACGGTGCGAGACGAGGCTCCAATACGCCAGAGCACCAGGATTTATGTGCACCGATTATCCCTGCCTCATGCTCCCGTTTGCAGACCACAATTTGAAAGTTCGCGGCGGAGCGATTCGAAAGATCTTTCATTCAACAACCATAATTGGAGATCCACAGCCCAAAGTAGGCACTGTTTATGGAGATTCAGACCGAAAGTGGTTTGACTTTCTCACCTGGATTCCCAGGCAGGGATTGCTCCTCCAGTCTCCTTGAGGTTTCGTGGCGGCGCCGAGCGTAGCATGTTGCGAAGATCTGTCGTTGGTGAATGTGGCTTCGTTTAGCAGTCAGACCTGATGTAAACTCCCTAGACTGCCTAACGTATTGTCAGTTTAAGCATGAACCACTACTTAAACCTAAATCGTATACCACTGGCTTCGCAGGGTGACCGTCCAACTTCGCCCCGAAATGCAAAATTCTCCAGATCTTTTCAACCCGAAACCCTAACCCAGTCCTCTTAATTTACCGTGCACTAACTTGCTCCCCAGGGTTCAAAGCTTTTTGGGCTCAGAATATTTCAAAATCATAGACTCGGATCCCCAGGGGTATATAAGATACTATAAGAATTAGATCAAGCCACATGTTGGAACACAGATCTCCCAAAACTCGCTTTCCGGGAGAGCTCGATGAATGCAAGCCGCGAATAGTAGATTAGTAGATGGTAGCTTAGCCCAAAAGCTATGCATCTTATACTGTCCTCGTTGGTGGCGTTGGCGGCACAACGCCCTAGACTGCGCAAATTCCTGAACATCACAGTCCCATTTCATTCTTTGGGAGTCTATCCTAAGCCCTAAATGCTAAACCCGATACCCTAAGCCCTAAATCTACAAGCCCAGTGGTGCCATCAGGTTGCGCTCGCTTCACCCGCTTTAGGGATCCCAGGGTACACTCCACCTCCTCCAGGGTTTTAGGGGTATAGGGCTTGGGGTTTAAGTGGTTTAAGGTTGTAGGATGAAGAGTGGGATTGAAGGGTTTTAAGGTGTGGGTTTGTGGGATTTGGGGTCTATGCTTCGTGCTTGAGGGCTTGCAAGGCTTGGGCTGAAGACTTCAATTCTAGGACCTTTAAAATTGAGGGTTTTTGTTGAAGCGGTTTAGTGTTTTGGGCAATGTGGCCTGTAAAAGGGTGCTTGAGATGTGAACTACGTTCAAGAAAAAACAGAGGGACCCTCGCTCAAGTGAAGCAGGCTGCAATACAGGGGCGTAAGCTGTTGCCAGTCTCAGTTTGAGGTTTATGTGACGTACGTCATATCATACTCCTACAAGGGAGCCTTCAACCGCAATACCGGTATCTATCTACGTCACTACACTATTCACAGTCGTTGGTACAGGGTTCTTGCGTTCTTGCCTTGAGTGCGCGAGATGTATGTTCAAAGCTTCAGATCCAGCTCACAGCCTTGTTGTGGGTAGGTAAGACATCTGGCCCAACGCACAGCGACACGTCCCTGAATCATCCAGAAGTTGATGGGATTATGCATGGTGACTTGGAAGCCCCCCTTCAATTTGCTGCCCTGCGGCAAGTTTGACCTTCTAGCAAAGAGACTACATGTCCATGCATAGTGAATGCTACGGCAGGGATGCCAAAAGTTAAGAGGAAAGGGCATAGCTCCTACCTGTTCTTGTAGGGAATAAGGGAATATGATCCCTACATAGCCCCTATATAATGTATTCCCATATGCCCTACTAAGCCCCAGTAAGACAAAAGCTTGCCCGTCCTCTGCTTCACTATGCGATGGGAGCGGCGCGTAAGCAACAGTTGACCTTGCCAAAAGATGGTCATGCCGAGACTTGAGCACCTACTTACTGGGGCTGAGTAGGGAATATGGAATATATTACATAGGGATAATGGAAAGAACATGGAAACTACTAGAGTAGAGTAGGGAATATATTGGGGTTATAGTAGGGAATATGGGAATGGACTATAAAGGGATGATACGGCTTATATGCGGACTTGAACAGCTATGTACGGTAGAGACTATAAAAATCTGCATGTCCCTAAGCCCTATGAATCCTCAACCTTGGGAATTATTGAACTATAGTATACTACAATCATGCAGGATTGTTTGTATCAACTATGTAGGGCCCTTAGATTAGGATTGAGGAATGACGTAGAAAGTCAACCAGGTGCAACCCAAACATGGGAGCTGCTCATATGGCAATTTCTCTACATAGGGTAAACCCCAATCTAGACCCACAAATACTATAGTTATCTATAGTTCTTATACAGGTACCACCAAAAGGTACTACCACCAAAAGGTACCCCTAATTTTGAGAAACTGCCCCCATGCATGTCATGTAAATCTAAGGGTAATTAGTATGGGCCCCTAATATGGGCCCTTTGGCCTTTTTATCGGAATTCAAGGGACCCTTAAGTTTACAAGGTATATAGTAGGTATATAAGGACCGCAGGGTTAAGGACCCACACTAGGGGCCCATGGTTTCAACCTTAGATGAAATAATTTCCAGCACGTGACTTAAGGCTAGGAGGGAAGTGAAGGTTCCTAAACCCAACTTACTCGTGGTTAGTAGGGAATAAGGGAATATAATCCCTATATAACCCCTACATAATATAATATAATAATATATTCTCATATTCCCTGCTAACAACCAGTAAGCCCAAACCAACAAGGCGGCCAGTGAACCAAAGCCACATGGGAGAGTTTTTGGGCCCTGTAGGCGCCTCTTCCAACCTCACTTTGGTAAGGATTTTGCTAGGAGATGGTCCATATCTTCGGAATCAGCGTAATGTTTTACGGTATATTTTGCTGCATCTGTTGCATAAGGTGTTGAATGGGATCATCCTCCTAACCTTTCGCGCTTCTGCATGGGCTTAAGCCCTCCAACTCCCAAGAAATTCCACCAGTTCAGCCCCCTCCAACCCCCCTAAACCCTAAACCCTAAACCCCAAACAGCTGCTTTTTGCAGCACCCCGTGTCTTCCAAAGGAAAGGCTGGGTACATTTATAAGCTCCCTCAGAGTAACACAGGATTTCTAGATTTCAGCGTAGGGCTTGCGTTTAGATGGTTTGGGGTTCAGGGAACCGCTAATGGGTCCCCAATATCATACTGCCACATGGACCCTTTTGGGGCTCTCAGGACGACATCGAAACGAATGCAAATAATTTTCTCCAAATCTTGGTACACCTGGAATCAAAACTGCCTGACTCTTGAACAGTAATCTGCTCAGACCTCTGACGCCATGAGCCCACCTATGATCTGAATTATTGTCCATTTCCCAACAAAGCCTTGCTAGAATCGCTCTTGCATACTCGTATAGGCAGTTCCTGCATACAACCCCCCCAAAATCATGAATGCAGAATACGGCTTTGAGCGCTCCAACTCAGGGACCTTGCCCCAAATCTAAATTACACCTGCCCCTACATTTCAGTGCTGATCCTGATATATCCTGATTTCTCTATACCACCTAAACCCTAGCCAGATGCTTCTATCCAAACAACCCTGCCTCAAGCGACCTCTCCGGAAGAAGAAAGGCATCTTCGACGGGACCTTCCAGGATGTAAAGAACTGGTAGTTTAGGGTTATGCAATTTGTTTGTTTCTTTTTTTTTGGTGGGAGGTTACGGTTTAAGGCTTACGGTACTTTCCAAAGTGCTTGGATGGTTCAATGAAAAGTTTCTTACATTTGCAAACCTTTTCTTGCGTCTGATGCCGTGCCTCAGGGGTTCATATAGGGACTAGCCTTGACTTTTGATGGTCCTCTTGAATAGCATGCTTTTTCTGGGCGTGTTCCAAGAGACCCAACTTACCTCAAAAGTGCATATCTCAACTACGAACAAAAGGCAGCTCTTTCCACCATGTGGCTCTGCAATGAGGATTCGTGCATCAACTCCTTCAACCTTTATGCAAACGCCTGAGAAAAGAAGGCGCTCTAAGAGACACCCCCTTAGTATGATGATGGACCAAAACACCCCTAAACCCTCGGGCCATGTGAGCCATAGTCTAAACTCCTAGTATCCCCCTTAATAACCCCTATATAATCCCCCTTAAGGAGTTTAGACTATAGCTCATGTCAAGTTGCCACTTCAAACCCTGCATACCTGAAGGCACTGCACTTCAAACTTTCGGGCGTAGGGACCTCCAACAAAACAACCCCTAATGCTTGTAAACCCTCATCCCTATGATGCACTAAATAATGCGAGTTTCCAATTATTTTTCCATTGTTCCAATTGATTCTCTGTTGTCGGGGTAGTATCCGTACAGCCTACATAACCCAAAATAGATAGTAGCTTCCATGTCCATATTTGTTATCTCCCCATGCACAACCCTAAGTAACTCCTATATCTGGGGTATTACGAGATATGGTAGTTTCCCAAAATTTGGGGGGACCCCAATATAGACACCCAAAATACGACAGTCCTTATTTCGGATTATGGGGAACCCCACCCCCCCAAAAAAAAGGTACACCTGATTTTGGGAAACCGTAAGCCTGACTCCTAAGCCCTAATTAATCCCTATAGAACCCCTATATCATACCCCTATATGACTATGTAATACCCCTATACCCCTGGTAAGGTACCCAGGTATTATCCCTAAATCCTAAACCTTTCGTAATCCCGCCTGCCCCAAGGGTCGTCTCCTAAACTTCTGCAGATGCATTTTGACCTTCTTGGGAAGGGCGCTGTCCTGCAAGCACGGCTTAGGTGCTTGGGAGATATGAGTTTAGGGGTTCAGGGTTCATAGGGTTTGGGGTTTAGGGTGGGTTTAGGGTTTAGGGGGTTTCGGGTTTGGATAACCGTGATTAGCCTACAGCAAATAGAGCGAAGTGTGGGGTTTGGATTCCAACATGGACCCTAAATCCCTAAACCCTAAACCCAGCCCCAAACCCTAAACTAATTCTGAAACTTAGAAGCTGAACAGGGATGGCTGTAGGTTATGGGAGGTACTCCTGGTGAAATAGGGAGCTTAAAGCACTATACCCTAAGGGTCCAAGTACCCAATAACCATAAACCTACCAATAAACTGCACTATAATTACTATTACCCAATACCCAAGTACCTGATTATTGGGTACTTGGACCCTTAGGGATATAGGCATTATATTACACTAGATAATGGAGTTGGGGAGCCCTTCTGGGGTCCCTCCAAAGAGCTGAAACTCCGAGAAGTCTCAAAATGATACGACCTTATTAGGGTTAGGGTTTAGGGTATCTAGGGTATTTAGGGTATTTAGGGTTTAGGGTTGAGGGTTTAGGGTTCTAACTTGGCAAGCCTCCAGCCACTCAAAGCCGTCGTCAAGGACCGCATCTATCCTGGAGTACATGCGTTACAGGGCTCAACAGGTTCGAGGCATAGGTGATGGGTGACATGGTACTCTGTAGCCGACCGTTGCTTGCACTATACTATAGTAAACTATAGTTTACTATAGTATACTATAGTATGCTATATATAAGATACTATAGTATGCTATAATATGCTACAGTATACTATAGTGCTGGCATCTGCCCTTGGGGCAAATTGGGCAAAAGCAGGGCCGGGGGCTTCGGGTAGAGACTTTGAAGCAGGCTATGGCTCCCGACAGGTGGTTCCCAAAATTGGTGGGGGGCGGCGGGGGGGGGGGGTGGTTAGGGTTTAGGATTGGTGGTCCCCTGAATAAGCCGTAAGCAACATAGCTTTTTGGGCTTGGAAAGCTCATTTTCATGTCAAATTCGCCCTTTCAAAAAGGACGGCGGCCACAATCAAGGGGATTGGGAGGTCGTGAGCTTTCCCATGCATCGTGCCATGCAGGAAGAAACCTCTGCATGGAAGTCTGGTCAGACCTATGCAGTAACCCTAAGGGTCCAAGTACACAAATATTGGGGCTTCAGGTACAGAACGCCATAAAACCCGGAAATTAGCAGGGACAACATCAATCCTGCCCCTCTCGCGGTCAAACATGACCTAACAACAGCATATAGAGCTGCTCATGTCGCACACGTGGGCCTGGCAACAACATCAATTCAAATATGCGTATATAAGTTGATATTTATACACCAACCTCAAGAAATGTAGCTACATCAAGAACGGCACAGAACATCTGAGAGCACTTTCAGCATGAAACCCCCGCTGGATGTGCACGCTCTCCAACGATGATCTGAAGGCCCAAACACGCAAAATGTCGGCCCAGGAATTTGGGTTCCAGGTACTAAAACCCATCCAGGTGGTAGGATTTGGGGCCTCAAGCCCCATGAACTTTTGGGTAGTAATTATTTGGTAGGATAAATAGGAGTGACCCAATACAGACCCCAAAATACCCCGAAGGGTCCAAGTACCTTATTATCGCATACTTACCCGAAACTTGTACTGCAATTACTACTGCCCATAACCCAAGTACTTGGACCCTTTGGGTACTGCAACCCTAATTTCGGGAAACCCCCGTCTGGATCCTTACAGACTAACATCTCCCCCCGGCAGCATCCGCACAGGTCCTGGAATCACTACCTGGACCCAGGCAGGTTCACCAAACGGTGCTTGAGCGGGAGAGGAGAGATCAGTATTTCAGCCGGAGATGATATATAGGTTCATGCTCCGGATCCACTTCCTCATTCAGAAGGTTGATGAAAATTCTGATGCCACCAGAGGTCGCTACACTACTGCAATCCTTAGAACGCACAGGGTGGGCCATTGCAGCTGTAGGGACTTCGTGGGCTTTGGTACGAAACAATCCCTAAGGGTCCAAGTACCCAATAACCATATACCTACCCAAAAGCTGTACTATAATTCGTATTACCCAATACCCAAGTACCTAATTATTGGGTACTTGGACCCTTTGGGAATGTGCTCATCTGCCTTTCCGGGTCTCGGAATTCTAACCTTGGTGCTTCGGGGTTTAGGCATGAGGGTTTAGGGTATATACTGGGTTTAGGGTTTAGGGATACTTGGTTTGGTACAATATGGTCAGATCTTAGAGAATAAAAGGTAAGAATCAAAAGGACGATGAAATGGGAACTACGGGTTTGTGGGGATAGGTACCCTAAACCCAAAATCCTACCCTAGACCCTAAACCCTAAACCCTAAACCCTAAACCATAATCCCTAAACCCAAAATCCTATGGAACAGAGCAGTCTCTGTATCGGACTACTGGATGTGTTCTCAAAGTCTAGGCTTTCTGTTGGGGGTCTTTACCCAAGCAGTGCTCTGCATAATGCAGAAGATGAGTATTTGTGGGGATCCAAGTATACAAGTGATCCCTACGTTGGGCCTAAAGCTTATGAATGTGACTAATTTGGGCTATCTAAACCCTTAGGGTATGGAAGGCTTGGTAGAATGTAAGCCTGAAACCTTAAACCGGAACCCTAAACCCTGCCCCAAAAGTCCTATTCTGATACTCTCAGCCCCTACATTAGTTCCTCGGAAGCTTTGTTTACGGGGGACGCAGCGTGCGCAAATTCTCAAAGTTCAAATGATGGCCTGAAGAATCCCTTCCCCCCTATGATGAGCCGCCTAACACTGCATTTGTTAAGGGGAACGATAAACAAAAACGTGCTTTTAGTACATTTTTGGTTCTGAGAATTATGTAAGTATTGTTGGAGAGCAACATCCGCTCATTTGTGTATTATGAGGATGCCTGCAAAGCAGGAATTCCCTGCGTGGGGCAGGACTCTGTACCCTACCCGGATATGTCATCACAGAAGTTGCTGTTAGTCTAGCACTCACAACGATCAGCCCCGAAAACAAACAGAGGCAAACCCAGATACGAAAAGAATCAAGCCCTGGGTTCATAAAAGAGATCTAGACCTTGCTGGGCTGCTGTTGGGGAACTTTTTTTAACTAAGGAACATAAATCAAGTTACTTTATCATGTAGGGTTTATACGGTTTGGGGGTAGATAGGGTTTAGGGTGTAGGGCTTAACCCCACTAATTACTACATACTCATAGCGTGGCAACTTAAAATCCATGCATTCCTTAACAGCAACCCAGCTTGTGCAGCCCGCAAAGCCGAGTCAGGACAAGAATCACTCCCCAAACTAATATGAAACCTACAACAGCCTTCATGAACTACTCCTTTAAACAATGTTATGTATATATATACACACATAAATATGTGTATATATACATGTATATAGACTTCCGGATTTCCTCCATGAACGCAAAGGAAACGGCAGCCTTCGTCGAGGCTGTCGAAAGCCTAAGGCTTCAGGTTGGCAGTGTTGAGGGAGCTTCCCAGGGCCTAGGGTTTAGGGTTTAGGGTCTGATAGCCATACAATCAATGCTTACAGCCAGGGTTTAGGGTTTATAGTCCCCCTGAAAATAGATAGAATATGGGGTATATGGGGATCTTACTATGAGATACCCAAAGCCACATTCTATCTACTTAAGGGGGACTATACATCCTAATATATACCCTATTATAATATAGTAGTTTCCATTTTCTTTTCCATTATCCCTATATAACCCCAAAATATACCCTATTATAGGTGGGTGGTGCCTCTTATCGGTCTTCAAAGGCGAAGTGCATTCACTCACTCATCTCGCTAGGTTGGGCCGGTCTGCGTCAGTGCCTGCGTTGGTAACCCCTTGTTACTAGGCGCCATATATAGAAAGTTGCATCCCGAGGCGGACCCCATGACCTTATGGAGGGTGGCTGTAGTGAGGGTTGCAGTATATGGGGTTCTGTGGGGATCTGTGTGGGAGTACCCCCCATTTGGAAAACTGCCATATCAATCAGTCGATTCGCAGCCCTGTGCATGGGAAGGGGGATGTCTGGCGAACATATAGAGGGGGGAATCTGGGCATGCACTTAGTTTCTGTTACTGTAAAAGAACACCATACCCAAAACATTATGAAGGATCCAAATTCATCTGACATAGCAATATGGAACATGAACGCAACGCTTTCTTAGGATAGTATGTGGGTTGCTTTTGGCAGGGCGCTCCCCTTTTTGGAAGGCCTGTGCGAAGCATCCAGCATACCATAGCGTACAATGGGGCTCTTTTTAAGGTCAGACTATGATGATAACCCAAATTGGTCCATGTAGTGTTATGGTATTTACCAGAACCTGCAACTACCCTCTATTTAGGCACAAGTACAGTAGCCACTATTCCAGTAGAGGTCCTATAAACCCCGGCCAGGGGTACTAGGAAGTTCCTGGCACTCATGGCCCCAAAGGGCTTCCCAAATAACTACTTTGGGGTCCCAGTGTGATGTGAGCCGCCCCCCAGTAACCCCTGTAGTAGTCCCCTATATAACACCCCTTTGAGGAGTTTAGACGATAGCTCACGTCACAGTAATGCATCCCTTTGGCTCTTCAACTTAGGCTGGGAGTTTAGGTTTCGCTTAGGTCTATAGTTGAAACTATGGGCCCCTAGTAGGCGCCCGTAATCCTCAGAATCCTAGAGTCCTCATATACCTCTTACGTACCACATAAAACCCTAAACCCAATTTAAGGTCCAATAGTTAGGACCTTTGATTAGGGCTTCTGTGCCGGCACGTGCTGATGTGTTGCTGGATCTATCTTGGCATCACGGCCTCTACAAGAGCGATGGATTTGACAACACCGCAAGGAACCTACAATCAATATCTCATATCTATCTGGAGGACGTCTGCTTCTCGGGGTTTACCAAAGCTGCCTTGTACATGTAACCCACAGTCCATCCACAAACGACCTTCTCACACGGGTACATCCAACCT
Source organism: Symbiodinium pilosum (assembly GCA_905231905.1). Taxonomy (NCBI): domain Eukaryota; class Dinophyceae; order Suessiales; family Symbiodiniaceae; genus Symbiodinium; species Symbiodinium pilosum. The sequence goes on along the minus strand of CAJNIZ010006880.1, from coordinate 44,383 downwards.
TGACAGCAGCACATACAGAGAGTTTCATGAAACAGCTGCGCTAGCGGGGATCCTAGGCATATATCGCCATCAGAAGTCGATCCACGACAACGGGGCCCTCTCGAAGATTATGCAGCAGTCCATTGAAGTCATCCCTGAGTATTACTTAAGCAAGGCACCCATAATCTCGGGTCCCGGTACCAGGCGGTAGTATATGCTAAGGCCCCGAAGTACCTATATGGGAACCTCCTTGGGCCTCAAGCAGGTACCGGCACCCTGTGGGATAACGAGAGCATTCTTCAGACACTCCACTGGGCTCGCAAGATAAGCCTTCAGTTCAACGAACTACTTCTCGCGATTCTACATTTTTGGGGTACCCGAAGGGTCCAAGTAGCCATATCATGAATATGCTCCTAAGGCTCTAAAGAGAGAGAGAGAGAGAGAGATATATATATATATATACACACACCATATACCTACACGGAGCCTTCAGGGCAATGTCCCTTCATAGCTCTATCTAACCGTTTCTGGTGGGCTGAGTGTAAAGCTGCAAAGGTCAGGATCAATGGAAAGATCTCAGTTTTTGCGGGTTCTAAGAGCCCTACATCTCCCGAAGGATCCTAAGAGCCTATACGAGACTTTAGGGTTTTAGGGTTTTAGGGTTTAGGGTTTTAGGCTTTAGGGCAGATACTAGCCCAAACCATATGAAATTCCTGATATAGAAACCCTACTTTATACCATATACGAACTTGGGATCTCTGCGGATCTTGAGAGCACGGTTCAAACCGCAAATGAGCTATAGTTCAAACTCCTACTTGGGGGGTCATGGGGACTTAGGAAGTAGGTTGATAACTAGGATAACTGGGGTGACTATATGGATCATAGAGGTTATTAACCTACTTACTAAGTCCCCTGACCCTCCAAGTAGTATCCCCCTTAATAAGCCCTACAGTAGTCCCCCATACATAAGCCCCTAGGCAAGCCCCTTTTGAGGAATTTAGACCCTAAACCTTGAAGTTCACCTTGAAGTTCTATACATCCCATATAACCCTATACAATCCCCTATATACCCCCTTTAAGGAGGTCAGACTATAGCTCATGTTAATTCTTACAATGCTTTTCCTCAGCTGCTCACAGGAAGATGTCGTCAGCACCAGCGTCCGACAGCAGCTGCAGAAGATTGGAATCTGTACACATCACCCAGACGGTCCAAGTACCCAATAGTTAGGTACTTGGGTTTGGGCAATAGAAATCATAGTATGGGTTTTGGGTAAGTATATGATTTCTAGGTATTTGGACCCTCAGGGTCATGGATGTTCAGCCGAACCAACTGAATATGCTCTTGCGAACAGGAGCTTTCAGCAGCAAGCGCGAAACATCGACATGGCCTCTTGAAGCTGCGCAAACAAGGGCGGTATCGCCGTCCGTATTCCGCAGGCCTTTGTCAGCACCAGCTTCCAGTAGCAGCTGGACAAACTTGACGTTGCCACGCTGAGCTGCGACCATGAGAGCGGTCCTACCATGCTCATCCTGCAGGTTCTTGTTAGCACCAGCTTTCAAGAGCAGCCGGGCAACATCTACCCGGTCTGATGAAGCTGCGGAGAACATGGCGGTGGAGACACGATCCTTGCAAGCACTGACGTCCAAAAGCAGCTGCACCGTCTCCAGGTGGCCGCGCGAAGCTGCACGACAAAGAGCCGTCTCACCGCCCTGACCATTTCTGTGCATGTGAGCACCAGATTCCAAAAGAAGCCTGACAACATGTACATGGCCCTCTGAAGCTGCGCAGGTGAGAGCTGTCTCGCTAGACCGGTCTCGCTTATCAGCAAGAGCAGCGGCTTGCAACAACAGTTGCACCACTTGTACATGGCCTTTGGCAGCTGCCCTGAGAAGGGCGGTGTCGCCATATCGATGATTCTGCAGCTCCGTGTCCGCACGAGCTTGCAACAGCAGTCGTGCAATCTCCAGCTGACCAGCCTCAGCTGCGTGGATCAGAGCTGTGTTGCCGATGAGCTGGCATTGCTTGTTCTTGTCGAAGCCAGCTTCAAGCAACATCTGGGCAACTTGTAGGTTGTCATTCTTGCACGCTTGAGCAAGCTCTGCATGAGCTTCTTCCATTTGTAGATCAGTGCACAGGGACAACAAGACTAGCTGCACGTCCGTGTAACTATCCAACTGAGTATGATCATCCAAGCTGTCGCCATTGTGCAAGAAATGTTGAATGCACTGCGGCAAGCCGTGCAGTTCGCACAGGATTCGTTTCAAGTCCCGTACTTCATGGACCTCCTCCAGGCTGATCGCAGCTAGCTCTTCGCCTGATATCTTCCAGACGCGGAGCATACGAGCAGCCGGTGTGATGGTCGGATCAGGACTAGTTACCCATAATAATGGTGTACTTTAGCCCAAAGTAGTAGGAATTTAGGGCAAGGTTGCCTATAATTATGGGTAACTGGCTTTCTAGGTAACACAGCTCAAACTGAAGCCCGTGGTGTCATCAATGCGTGCAAGCCAAGCCTCACACAATTACACGAAGCTCAGAGCTCGACCCTCTGGGGGAAAGAAACAAAAAAAGGCTGCAGCAGGAAGTGGGCCAGCATGTTGCTGAAACTGCTACCTGTCTGGTACCTCCAAGCATACACCCCTGCCTTCAAGAAGTGGTTATACTATATGATACTATATTATACTGTCTTAAACTATATTATAATGATACTATATTTTATATTATATATTTTTGGCAACTGCTCAACACCAGGTTTCCCCAAAGCTCCTTGCCAAAGACTGGAGGGTCATGAGCAGTGTATTGTGGATAATGTAAAACAAAATGGAAAGTACTTTAGTACTCGGGGTTATATTGGGATGATGGAAAATAAAATGGAAACTGCTGTTAAAGCGGGCTTAGAGTACAAGCTCACATCTAGGGCAACTACCCCTGTGAACCCTGCGAACCGAAGCCTGAATCGTCTGTGTCAACATCCTGAAATCACATCCAAATTGCCTGATGTGATGTAAGCAGGCACAAATGCCAAAAGACCCCTGTAGATGCAACAAGCGTTCTCATCACCCCAAGTAGCGGTTCACAAGTGAAGCTCCGGCTCAACATGTGAGCTTCTCGAAATGTTCTCGTCCCAAACTACTTTGGCGACCATATGGGCATGTCAAACCTAAGAATACCTCTATCTAAGCTGCTACATGACAGCATGCTTAGCATGGGCACGGGGACCCCGTCAGTCTGAGAAAGCTAAACCCTAAAAAAGTAGTAGTAGTAGTAGTAGTAGTAGGTAGTAGTAGTAGGTAGTAGTAGTAGTAGTAGTAGTAGTAGTAATAATAGTAATAGTAGTGGTAGTAGTGGTAGTGGTGGTAGTAGTAGTAGTAGTAGTAGTAGTAGTAGTAGCAGTAGCAGTAGCAGTAGCAGTAGTAGTAGTAGTAGTAGTAATAGTAGCAGTAGTAGCAGTAGTAGTAGTAGTAGTAGGC
>CAJNIZ010006880.1:6581-36803 GCA_905231905.1 Symbiodinium pilosum | reverse complement strand
GGATCAGGGCAATGATTGGAGGGTCTCCTACAATGTGTTTTGATGTTGGGGCCTTAAAATATAGGAAGGAATATCAGCAATCCCTTGTAAATCAATCCACACGGACCTTGGAACCGTTCTAGCTCAGGGGGGGCGTATTGAGGTTCCCCAAGTTCTATTTTTCAGAGGGCCCTAATATCAGGTGAAGGGGACCCTACTCTTTAAAGAGGGTCCCACATTAAGAGCCATGTGCACACAAGCCTTCAAGTGCGACCTCATGCCTCCGCGTCACAATGTGCAGGACTGCATTAGAAGCTTGGTAGCAGCGCGCCAAAAAAAAATGCGTGTTCGAGGCCTGTAAGTAGAGCACCTGAAATAGGATTGGTTGGCGAGGGGACCTGGAACTGACGCAGCACTGTCGCCCGTCTCGCGAAACTATGGATTTCCTGTGCATATTTCTCACCAGGCGAGGTTCACTGCTAAAACATCGTGGCCATCTTCCTGCAGCTTTCAGATTACAACGCGCAAGGCCATCGACCTTTCAGAGATGTTGCACACTGCAACAGTGAAGCAAAGTGGCCCTGCAAAAACTAGGCCGCAATGGGAAAGTGAATCAACATGAGCGAGGTGTCAGAAGAACTACCACTCGAGAATGATCATATTGTTCTCCTGCAAGATACCACGCGCACCAGGGCAGCAATCATTAGTATGGGATAAGTTCCCACAATGGAGTATTTTTGCAATGACTCATTTACTTTCCCCAACTAATCCTGAACACTTTCGAATTCCATTTTGCATCCCGTGCTCCTGCCATTGAAAGCCACCGGCTCCTTGTCGTCGCCGCCCACGAGCTATCCTCTTGGTTGCTGTGCTGCCATAAGTAGCTAGAATATGGGGTATATGGGGATCTTATTATATCTTATTATAATCTACCCAGAGCCATATTCTATCTACTTAAGGGGAGGGAAGTTCATAATCCAGGTATAAGTTTTGGGTCTAGGCGGTTTAGGTTTAAGGTGTAGGATTTGGGTGCCATACTGGAAATCCCAATGAGAAGAACATGGAAAATATTCACCATAGCTCCTATAACTATTTACCCTAAGGGTCCAAATACCCAAATATTGGGGTTTTAGGTACCCTAAAGCCTCATTATTTGGGTACTTGGACCCTTAAGGTTAGACTTCTCAAGTATGGGGTGGGCAGTTGAACCCGGCACGTCCTGGACTTGCCCACGCTGCGAGACGAGGAGTCACCTTTAGAGCCAGGAGTTTAGCTTGAGGATTTAAGGCTTAGGATTGGATTTGGGACTGCAGTTTAGGCTTTAGGATTTGAGGCCTAGGATTTGGGATTACAGTTTAGGGCTTAGGATTCAAGGTTGGGGTTTAGGGGTTGGGGTGCCTCTTTGGGCCTAGACCTCAATGCTGGTAGCCGCAAGCGGTAGCCTGTCCACATCCCAACTCACTGCCTATGCATGTAGGATAAGCACTCCCCAAAGTTACCTCTAGTTGCTAACAACCGCACTAGGGTTTAGGGTTTAGGGCTCCATAAAACACCACAGGCTAATACGGGCGGCGGAGTGATCAAAACTGATACTTGCTCACATTCCATTCGATCAAAAGTTGTGAGGGACTGGTTGTAGAGGAAATCTCGCACCTCATGTGTGCCCTCCCGATGAGGCACCGCGCAAGGTTATGTAAACCCTCAAAACCCTACATCCCGAACCCAATGTGCAAACCCGAAGCCTAAAACCAAAACTGAACACTGCATCTCGGTTGCCGAAGCCGGCCGACTCCTTCCAAAAAAGGCAGAACCACCAACCCCTTCACTACGCTTTGCCTCGGGATCTAAACAGCCCAAAGTACTTTTGTAGGGCCCACTGTAGGTATTATGTGTATACTTGGATCCCTAGGGATACTGGTGGGTAGTAGGGGACGAAGGAACGGACAAGACAATGGGATACCACTATGGCGCTGAGGGTTTCGCGTTGGGGAACGATGGCATGGAAAAGAAACCGTAGGTAACGTTGGCTTTAGCGCCGGTAGAAGGATTGGCAAAGGAAGTGGAGACTACTATTACTATGGGGGGCCCTAAACCCTAAACCGTAAATCAGGGCTAGGGAATGAAGGAATGGTGGATAGACTGGTGTCGCTAGTAAGGGCAACACGTTTAAAACACACCATGGGGCCCCCAGCAACAATGCAGACTAGCTGCTCCACAGTAGATCTGGAATAGTAGACAACTTAGTGTCAAAAGTGCCTAAACCCTAAACCCTACTTGAAGGGTCATTGGGACTTAACAAGCAGCTTAATAACCCCTATAACCCATATAGTAACCTAATAGCCCCTATAACCCACATAATAACTTTATCCTCATTCTTAGCCTGTTTACTAAGTCCCCATGACCCTCCAAGTAAACGCTAAACCGATCGTAGCCTGATCGTGCAGACTATACGCATCTTGCCTGACCTACTGTGGGAGGAGAAATTGTTGCACCACTTAGGACCCCCCAAATCCGTAACTCAAACCCTAAACACTAAATCCGTAAATCCATCAGCTCCTTAAGTTCGTCAGTTCTGGGGCATACGAGGTGCTGCAACATGATGCATCACCAGATGAATACTACAACCTCAAATAAGGGCTAAATGTATACAATCACGTCATCTGGAAGGATGCGGGGCCTGGGAGACAAACTGTCAATCTTGGCATAATACGTGGCACCCTGGGATATAACAATAAGACCAAAATAGATGTTATCTATAGACTTCAGGGCCCGGAGCGAGTATTGTTTGAGATTGTCAGGCTTTGTCTTTGACATTTGGATGTTGCTGGTTGCTGGAAATCTCCTTCCGCTGTATCGTCAGAGGAAAACTCGGCACAGAGGACGAATGCCAGACCTCCTGGGATGGGCGACGTTTCAAGGCTCAGGATCACGAATAGGAGGTCAGATGTGCAGTTGTGGTATGCCCTCGGGGCTTGGACCCCTGAAAGGGCATCCCAAACCCTTAGCCCCCAAAGCTAAAACCTTTCCCCAGGAAGCCCAAAATCGTTTCCAGAGCCTTATTCAGGTCCTTAAGTAGACATCCAATATGTGCAGGCGCCAATGTACACGAAACAGCCTTCCTGAGGAAGTCTAAATACTCACCGCAAGCTCTGTAGTAAGATCTACCCTAGACCCCCAAACCTTTACCGGGGGGGGGGGGGGCTTCTCCAAATCTAGCTTCCCAAAGGGACGCCAAATTCTCGGCTCACTGCGTCCGGTAAGGTGTCTGTCAGTACTTTATGGCACTTTTCAAGGCCTAGCACCGCAAGCATTTAGATACTTGGATTTTCCAGGATTGCAACTTTAAACCCTGTCATATGTACCATCGTCTAAACTGGTATCCCCCTTAATGACACCTATACTAGTCCCCTATATAATCCCCTTTTTTCCTCCGTATTTTCTCCCTTTAAGGAGTTTTTTCACTATAGCTCATATGCATTACATTATCACTTCTGTCAACTCTGCAGGTTCTTGATGCAGGGATTTCCAAAATAAGCGGTCCGTTTGCAGGGGTCCCTAGAATAAGGATGATCATATCACGGGCTGGCTGCATGTCACAGGTCCCCTGTTTACGGAAACTCCCATGTGGTTCTGCTTCATCGGTCTTAGGGTTTAGGGTTTGGGGGCTTCAAGGAGTTGCAGTTTTTAGAATATAGGGATGTAGTTGAGCCTCATATACCCGCAGGAAATACTGGTCTAACCTAGCAGCTGGGCGCCCCAAACATCCTTCCCTTCACCCTGAAGTCCCTGTTGAGCATGGAATAATGAAGCTAAATACTGCCCGAGGCTGGATGACTCTAAGCACTTTGGAGTCCGGGGTATACCTGTAACCCAAATTTCCTGCAGTTTCATGGGTTGTATCGACTAGTTGAGAAGTACATACTACAGAAGTGCAGGTAGTTGGGGTTACAGGTATATACTATACAAATGATACCTACTTGAGCCCTGGGATCAGGTTTAGGGTGTAGGTTTAGGGTAAAATTGTAATATAGGGGGAATATAGGGATTATACAGGGATAATGGAAAAGAAAATGGAAGCTTCTATTTAAGGTTTAGGTTTTAAGCAACAGCATCACTTGGCTCAGTTAGATATAGGTAAATGTTGCTGGGGCAGGACCGCAAAGTAACTATCAACCATAGTAGCTATATCGCTGTACAAGGTTCTGGGGCTTAACATCTAGTTCGTCATGATTTGTCACCACACTGGTTTCTCCTTTTATTTGCATTCCATATTATCCTTCTTGGGTGTTACTCCTAGTCAAATGAAAAGCCATGTCCAACAATGACCCCGAAAATGTCGATGGTTTCTAGGCCATAGTTGGAGGGTCAGGGGAACTTAGCAAGTAAGTTAATAATGGGCATAATTGGGGTTACTATATGGCATATAGGGGTTATAGGTATACTCACTAAGTCCTCCTGACCCTCCAGGTAGGCTGACACACCGGAAAGGAAGTTCGCACTGCCCTTACCTGGCAACTTTGAGCTAAAGGCTTGGGGTGTAGATCGAGTGCGCTAGCCACTTAGTGGCGTGTTTGTATGTATATCTCCTGAACATCCTACTCTATCGAGCACTAACTACAGATACTACCTAGTGGGCAATTCAAGCAGGATTTTGCTTTCAAGCTGTCTGCAAGAAACAAATAACGGCTCCCAATTCACACAAAAACAAGCCGCACATTCCTTGAGCTGTAAATCTAGATTGTCATCGCTCCGTGAACTCCACGTTTGGAGTGCTCTAGCCACTACCATGCCCGTTACCGGTCGTCCTACTATCAAGCTTATGGTTATCGACACCCCTGCTCCTGTACTTCGATCTTCCTAAAGCTTATCCTAGGGATCCAAGTATACAAATAATGCCTACATTGGGCCCTCAAGTCTGTAAATCTTACCTACATTGGGCTATTTGGATCCCTGAGGTTACTTATCCCTAAACCCTAAACCCCTAAACCCTAAACACTTACTTGGGATCCAGGTTTCCTCAAACAGCGGGATGACCGTGGAGTGGCAGTCCAGGACGTCGTACGCGTCAAGGTCCCGTCCCTGCATGTCCCAACCTACTCCCTAAATTAGGGATAATAGGGGATTTATAGGGATTTATAAGGATTTATAGGGATATCTAGGGTTTGGGATTTAGGGTTTAGGGTTTAGGGATAGGTACTGTTGATACTAACAATCCTGCATGACCTTCGTATACTATAGTACCATTATTCCCAAGGTATCGGGTATTTAGGGTCATGCAGGATTTGTAGTATCCACCGTACCTAACAAAAGCTCCTGCGGTAATCTCGAAGTACTGACCCCCAGCGTTGACCCCCAGCCCTGACCCCCGGGTATAGAGCGTAGTCCCTAATGTACCAGGGTGATGTTCATACAGCAGCATGCTGGCCCTGGCGTTTTTCAAGTTTGATACTCCCGAAAGCTCAAATGTGGCGAAAAATGAGGTTGCGTAAACAAGGGCCCACAGGGACCTGCCGACAAGTGCAAGATGCCAAGTCTGTTCAGCACGTGTTGCAAGGAAAAGATTGCACATATAGGTGTCGAAACAAGCAATGCCTAGGCGAGCACTAGTTGCTGCTACGGTGGCTTTCCATGTCCTGAGGCTTAAGCTATATGCCTTTTTCCAACGCCGCGTGGACAAATTTTCTCTCGAGCTTGCAATATCTTACCGGTGTTTAGTAAGGAAGATCGGAATATAATTCCTACATGATAAACTCCCAAATTCCCTACTTTCCCCCGGTAAGTACAATATCCCAACATGATCCTCAATATACTGTAGTATGTTCCATGTTCTTATATAACCCCAATTCCCACATTCCCTATACTTACCCCCAGTAAGGTATAGGCAGTGCGAAGCTCCCCTTGCTTGAAAACGGCCAACCCAGGCAAACTGAGCGGACAAATCAAAATGTACATGTCTACACGAGCATCCCCCTTTCTTCGCATACCCCTGAATAACCCCTCTAGTATAGGGCTTGGGGTTTAGGGTTTGGGGTCTAAACCCCTTAGTATCCCCTTAATAACCACTCTGATACTCCCGTATATACAATCCGCAGGCAGGCCGGAGGCTACCCACTTGGAGGGTCATGGGACTTAGTATATAGGTTAATAATTCGGATAGCCAGGGTTACTATATGGGCTATAGGGGTTTAGGGTTTAGGGTTCCACTTGGAGGGCCATGGGGGTTTAGTATGTAGGCTAATAATTGGAATAACTAAGGCTACCATATCTGTAGTCTCCTCAGACAAGTGATAAAGTATCATTGCTAACAATTCCTGAAAATGCTATAATAAAGATACGGCTAACTCCTCAAGAGACTACAGATATGGGTTATACGGGTTATTAACCTACTTACTGAGTCCCCATGACCCTCCAAGCAGCCAGTATTGTAGAAAGATCATCATCTTCCTTACAGAAAGAAACGCTGCCGCGCCGGCACACTTCAAGTAGCATATGGTAGTTTCCCAAAATAAGGGGACCCTACTATAGACCCCAATATACTATAATCCTTATTATGGGGAACCCCAATAAGGTACCCCTAATTTTGGGAAACCCCCATATACCAGAGATACATCAGGAGCAGCGAGGATGTTCGTATGAGCATTACGCAAGCTCCATGGGTGATGAGTGATAAAGAGCTGCGTCACTGGTGCTATTTGAAGGGTCCGGGGGACTTAGTAAGTAGGTTACTACTGGAAAAGAAAATGGAAACTACTTTAGGGTTTGGGGCTTAGGGTTTAGGGCTTAGGGTTTAGGGCTCAGGGTCAGGGGGGCTAAGTAAGTAGGTTAGTAACCCTTATACCACATAAAGTAACCCTAGTTATCCTAATTATTAATCTGCTTACTAAGTCCCCATGACCCTCCAAGTAGAGTCTCTATCAAGGTGCAGATCCTTCACCTCCTGACCTTGCGGAGCCACCACAGGCCAAGATCTGAGCTATAGTCTAAACTCCTAGTACCTCCCTTCATAACAGAACCCCTATAATACTTCCCCATACGACTCCCTTTAAGGAGTCTAGACTATAGCTCATATGGATGGCTGAAATGCCTATCAATCCCATTGTTACATGCGGCAATGTCCTTGAGCAACAACATCCGCAAAACAAATCAGCGAAATCTAAGTTACAGGGCATATGAAGTCCTAGTGCGTGGAACCGAGGCACCTACGAGGTAGCTGGAAAACTTCCTAGACCCTGCACCGTAATAAACCGGTGCGGATCCTACTGAAAATCAGAACCCCCAAACATCCTACAATCTAAGCTTTACACCCTAAGCCTAGGTATCCAAGTATACAAAAAATACCTACGCTGAACCCTCAAAATCTACAAATATTACCTACATTGGGCTGTTTGGATCCCCCCGAAACCCTAAACCCTAAACCCCAAACCTGAGTTCCCGCGAAAGCCTGGCCTCCATATACGTCTGGATCACCGTCTTCCATTGCCCTGAAAACTCCACCACCAGAGGAGCCTTTCACCATGACCAAAAGCTACTTTGGAGGGTCAGGGGGACTTAGTAGGTAGGTTACTAATGGAAAAGAAAATGGAAACTACTATAGGGTTTGGGGCTTAGGCTTTAGGGCTTAGGGTTTAGGGCTCAGGGTCAGGGGGACTTAGTAAGTAGGTTACTAACCCCTAGAACCCATATAGTAACCCTAGATATCCTGTTTATTAACCTGCTTACTAAGGCCCCATGACCCTCCAAGTAGTTGCTAGCTCAGCGTTTAGGGTTTGGTGTTTAGGTTTTGACTTTGTGGCAAGGCGTGGGGCTTTAGGGTTTGGGATTTGCGGCTCATACCTCATTAGTAAGTCTGGGATTCCTGGCTACGTTGCCATGTAAATACCACAGCCTGAAATGCCCACGTGGGGTGAGGCCGGGTAGGGTCATTAGAGCTTGTTCTGGATTAGGAATGCAAGGAGGTCAGCCACAACCATGGATCATGAATATACACTCCTGCACTTTGAGTCCAACGCACAAGCTTCCATAGGACGATCCATTCGTACGGTTATACACACCTTCGGGGGAATGACACGGGCCATCTCAGCGCTTGCCCCCAAACCCCCTTTGGCCCCTACTTGGAGGGCCAGGGGGACTTACCAAGAGTTTGGTAAGGATACTTATACTATGTAGGGGTTGAAAAGGATTACATAGTGTTACACATGGTTATGTAGGAGTATATAGGGATTATATAAGGGATTCCCCCTTCGAGTCATGTAGTCCGGCTATCCTCATTACTAAGTCCGCCTGACCCAGGAGGCAGGGATGCCAAGGATTTCAATTCTTCATGGCCTCCTTGTGCTGGATGGTGATCGGGAAGGCGGCTGCAGGAACAGAAAGTTGCCTCCAATCTTCTGCAAAGAGAGGCATGACCTCGAAGGCTCCGACTTGATTTTTGTAAGTTCCAGAGCCTACGCTCGTGTTGGATCAGGTTTCTGAGGAAGGAACCCCCAACATCTTGATCATGAGAGCCTCTGGGTTCGGCGCCTGCAGGGGCCTTACACGGAAACTGCATTCCGTCTTATCCGCTTGAAGGAAGCCAAGAACGAGCACGAGTTGAGAATTCAACCAGAATTGCAGATGCCCACTTTTGCAAGGCCCCGCCACCCCAAGCCTCTAAACTACTGCGGGTTAGAAGGGAATGTTGGGATTAGTTATATAGGGATTAGATAGCGTTTATGTTCCCCTTTTCCTTATTAAACACCGGCAAGGAAAGCGTATCTCAAGGTGATCCACAACTTTACACCCTGCCTATCCAGCTAAAGGCGGCTGAGGCACAATCTGATGTCGATCCAAGATCACGTAGTCCTCACAGCCTGACCCAAAGGGTCCTAAATCTGTATATGGTACTGTTGATACTAAAATCCTGCATGACCCTCATATACTATAAGACTTGAATTCCCAAGCTATATGGTCTTTAGGGTCATGCAGGATTTTTAGTACCCACCGTATATAAAGTAGGATTTCCATATGAGAAATGTATAAATGGTTTGGGCTCGCATCCTCCATATAAGTACTTAGGATCCTTTGGGTACGTCAAGCCCGATACCGTAGAAAAGCATGGGTGATGCCTGGATGTTTCTTCTCCCCGCCTGGCATAACCCATCTAAGAACAGAAGCAGATGGAGATGCGAGTACCATAAGCCAGACTATCTGCAGAATTTCCAGACTTGTGTAAAAGAATGAAATCCTTAGCCTAAACAAGATGGTCCCTACATTGCACCGCCATGCATTTACACAAAACCGCGTCATTGTTGGAGCCACAATATCACACATAGCTCTTCCTCTTCACATGGGTTCATAAACTCCCCTTATGAACAGCGTGGTCCCAACACCCGATACCCCAAAACAAAGTCACCAACAATGGGAAGAACAACAAGCATCTTGTATAAATTGGCTCCAGATAAGACTTGCTTGAGAACAGCTGCTTCTGCCCTCGAAGAACTCCTCCACCATGTCCCACTCCTTATGGGCAAGCTAGGGCAAAAGCTGTAAACTTTGGAGTTTATGGGTTTCGGGTTCATGGGCTTGGCTAGGAGAAGGACTCAGGATACCTCAGCTGGATCGGGTGTTCGTGGAGGTGGCCGGGGCTCATCCCCTACTACCCGCCTCTATACTAGCCCCCCTAGGTTCCCCCCTTCATTATGGTTATTTAGTGATGGATATCATTAAGGTCACCTAGGGACAAACAAGCCTGATTAAAGTTAATTGAAGGGGAATCTTGGGGGGAGGGGGGGGGGGTAGTATAGAGGGGAGTATTAAGGAAACCCATGCCAATGATCTGGGCCAGGTTGGATTGACAAGTCCCAACTCCGAGGAAGCCAATCACTCCCTACAGTCCCCTCCATGATCTGCCCAACTGAGGCCGCTTGCTCTGTGTGAGGAAAGGCGTTTTCAGAGTTTTGCAAGGCCCGCTTTAGGGTTTGATAGGTTTCACTGTGCATTCCGTGCCCTTTGCCCTACTTGGTAGGGCTAACGCGCCTATAAGAAAATTGTTGGGGAAAGCACTCCATGAAACATGCATACATACGTGCGGAAGGCGAGCCTTGGGGCTCAACGACCTTGACCCCTGGCTGGATCTGGAAGTAGTATATCAAAATAAAATATGTTTTACTAGATTATAATATATTATAGTATTTTAGAGTATATCATAGTATATTTGTAGTTTTTTAGAGTATATTATCGTAAGGCAGTGGTAGATCCTTCTAAGGTCTTCCCTGAGGGATACGCGCATACAGCGGTTTCTCAGTCAAGCTGGCTAAAACCACATGTCCTCAATGCTTACCGGCTTCGCCGTAGCCCCAAAACCCTAAACTTCAAAACCCCAAACCCCAAACCCCAAAATCCCAAACCCCAAAACCCCAAACCACTAAAACCCAACAACCCTAAATCCCCAAAACCCTAAATGCAGCTAGACCTAAAGGACTGGACCAAGCAAGCCTTCAGTTGGAACCCTGAACCCTGGCAACCTAGGAGTCGTTCACAACCTTGCAGCGAAGTTGTCTAGAACCCAACGGATCCTAAGTGTATACATGGTAGACATTAGGTGGACCCCCACCCAGTAATAGTGACTGTAGGTGATACTAGGGATTATATTAGGGTCCTCTTATATTCCTAATATACCACTATTACAGGGTGGGGGGTCCTCCTAATGTATATACGGTATAAAGGAAGGTTTCTGTAATTACTAGGAATTAGGCATGTGGTTTGGGCTACAACATATCCCCCATATAGGTCCATAGGATCCTTTGGGGAAGTAAGGATGCCCCAAACAAGCAGGTGCAAACCTGGCCCAGGTCATAGGAACGACTTGGATACCGCTTGTCTAGGGCTGGGTCCTCGTGGAGCAGAGTTGCGGGTTGGCCACCTTGCCAGAAATTGGGAGGGGAGGGACGCCCAAGACAACAAAATACGTTGAGGGGACCCGCAAAGAGGCATCCCTAAGTTTGCATATCCTTAAACCCTATATATCACTCTATAAACTCCATCTTGGTACCCTTAATTTGGGGAAACCCTAAACCCTAAATCCTAAACCCTAAATAGTAGTTTCCATTTTATTTTCCATTATGCCAATATAGCCCCTATATAACCCCGTACAACCCTATATAACCCCCATATTTCCCTGTATAATACTGGTAAACCCCCAGACTTGACTTCAACTGAGATGCTGTGCTGCTTTGAAGCACCATCTTGGCCTGGCGTCGCACATGAGTCAGCTCGAACAATCCGAGGCCAATACAGTCTAGGATTAGGGTTTAGGGGTTTAGGGTTTAGGATTAAACTGTGCCAGGTTTTGGGCATCAAAACCAGTAAGCTTAAGTCTGCAGGGTTCGCATAAGCTGCATTAAGCTCTTGAGAAACATAAGATCGGGAATGGAAAGCGACAAACGAAAGCTTTTCTTTGTCTATACTCCTCAGGGCATTGGCTACAGTTGATGCTGACAAAGCTCGATTATCTAGGGTCTTGTTGACCAACAATATTCATATGAAGCGCAACCCCTTCTACACGCGGCCTTCTTCACTTCAGACTCATGCTACTGTGGACTATTGCCCCTGCAAGGCTAAAACAAAAGCTCAAGCTTGTTGGGGTTTCAGGGTGTTGCTTTTTTGGGGGGGGCGCCAGCGGTGTGAGGGCTTGAATTTAGGATCAGGGGGTGGCTGCAGAAATTCGGGTTTGGGGTCGTAGACCTAAACCCTAAACCCTTGTCTTAGCCCATGGATCGCTCCTCGACGTCTGGGTTGTCCTGGAGAAGGTACCGGTCGATGGGGCTGTTTCGCGGTGTGCTAGCCTGGCCATGCAGAAATTAACCCAAAGGGTCCAAGTACCCAATAATTAGGTACTTGGGTTTAGGGTAGTAGTAATAATAGTACAGGTTTTCGGTAGGTATATGATTATTAGGTACTTGGACCCTTAGGGTAACGCAGAGGCCTGAATAACCATGGAAAAGAAACTGGACACTACGAGAATAACGGAAACAACATGGAAATTATTGAAATTATGGAAAAGGTGGTGGAAAGTAGTGTAATATGACGTAGATCTGGGATTTGAGGTATCAGAGCCTAACTAAGTGGAGGATGGTATTAGTTTTGCTGATGATTCAGGCTTCAAGCGCCTCAAACTTCCACAGCCCCTGAATTCAAGGAGTATGTATGCCTGAAGTCATCAAGTCCCTGGCAAGTCTTGACGCGCTTCTGACTGTACAGGCTGTGCCAGCAAAACAGTGCGGCAGCACGGGATGACTCAGCTTCCAGGGTGCAGGGAAATTCTGCTATTACTATGATTACTGTTATTACTTTTACTATCATCTTTATTATCAATAGTTATTACTTTTTACTAGTATCTTGATTATTGCTACAATTAATGCTATTACTATTGGATAGCCTTTATCTTACTGGGCTCCTGTGACTGGTTGCACAGTTATTCAAATCTTGGAAACTGTTGTCGCCATTGGATCCAGAACCTTCCTTTGTGCTTTTGCTCTGCACCACTATTCGGTTTCTTTCGTTGGCATGTAGAAGCATTGCTTTATGGCTGCCTGTCGAAGGTACGGCACCCCTGTCCCTAACCTCACTGGTTCTTAGTAGGGAATATAGGAATATAGTCCCTATATAACCCCGGAAGACCCCTACATATAATATTCACATATTCCCTACTCGCCCTAAACCCTTGACCCTAAACCATATGATAGAATCCCTATACAGTATACAGTATACTCCCTAAATCCCTACTGAGAACCAGTAAGTACAAAGACGGTTCACGGCATAGTACTAAACACGATTCAGTGGAGGCTCCTCATACCCAAAGGATCCTCAGTCTGTATATTATGATATGGTGAACTAGGGCGTCTATACTAGGAATAACTCATTTGGCCTAATATGGTCTGGGCTAGTATGCTCCAAAAAGGTACTCAGAAAAAGCGCGTTGCAAACTACCCACATGGATCAAGCACACGAGGGTTTTTTGGGACTGCGTAAGACCTTGTTGATACTAACAATCCTGCATGACCTTAGTATACTATGATACCATAATTCCCAAGGTTACGGGGTATTTAGGGTCATGCGGGATTTTCAGTATCCACCGTACTGGTAGTGAGCCCTCTGCATTTGGGGCTCTTGAAGAGTGACACTCCCTAATCCTCCTGTCCAAATCCATCACGCCTCATAACCTCATAATGGTCCTGGACCCTGATAAGAAGCCTCCCTCAGCCCTATTCTAGACTCACTCGAACTTTCAGACTCACACGTTTACCCATTTGGGGCTGAAAGGGGTTTACAGTATACCACAACAGGCATTCTCCCACCTGCGAAGTGAGGCGTGTCCATTGTGGCCCCAATGTGAGCGAAGCACCACTGATGGTTCCTCCCAGATCGGAACCATGAGGCAGACTGTTACCTCAAAGTAAGATTCATGATGAGATTGCCACAATGATCCGCAGCATACTCGTCCAGCAAAGTTTTTTCACAGTTCTGTGCTTTACCCAAATAGAATTTCCCTGTGCTTCGCAGCCCCCATTCTAGCCCCAGATACTTGGCACCAACGGATATAGTACAACGGATACTCACGTACCCAAGGTCAAGAATTCAACAATGCCCCCAAAAGATCCAAACCTGGCCAAAGCCTTGCTCGAAACCTCCCAAAAGTACCCAATCCGAAAGACCTTAGACCCTACAACACTTAAAGCAATTAAAACCTACCGGCCTCAGACAAACTTGGAGGGTCAGAGGGGTATTGTGGGTGTACTACACAGAACCTCTATCAGCACTTTGTAGCTCAAATTCTCACCATAACCTTGTTACGAACTCGCCCTAAATCTGAACCCTAAACAACACAGAAATGTCGAGTGTCTTTTCCATTCCTCGCCGCCCTACCGACGCAAACAAAATCGCCACTGTACTAAACCCTAAACCCACCCGCGCCCTAAACCCTAAAGCCTTATAATAATAAGCCCTAAACCCCAGATGCCCTGAACCCTGCACTCTAAGCCCTACATCCTAAATTCTAAATCCAACATCCAAAGCCCTAAATCCTAAACCCTAAACACTTAACCGCCCTAAATCCTGAACCCTAAATCCCTTTTTTGTAGTCCCAGGATCGATGCGGCGTGGCTTGGTCAGATCCATCGGCCTGACCAAGAGGAGCTCTTTCAGGGACTATAGGGTCATGTAGGGGTTGTGTAGGGATTATGTAGGGAATATGTAGTGATTCTATCTTACACAAGGTTGTGCTGACTGGCTATAATTCTACAGTGACGGGGCGTATGAAGAACGAGACGTAAACGGGAGTGTCAAAAAACTTACATGGAATTTGGGATTATAGATGGGTTTACATGGATTAGGCACTACTGGAGCTCTAAGTCTATAAATACTACCTACTCTGGGCCCTAAACCAAGATTTTCAAATGTTACCTACTTCCGGTTATTTGGAGCCCTTGGGGTTTGGGCTCGTGGAGAACCACATGGCAACGATTACTGTATGTAGGGATTACGGCTTCGAATCTACAAATAGTACCTGCACTAGGCCCCAAAGTCGATTGTAAAAACAGCACCCACCCGTGGCAGTCTGGAGGTGTGGTCCTTCCTTCCCTTTAAAAAATAAAGCAAGTTCCATGTAATTTTCCATGTATACTATATTATGTGAAGGGTCGACCTTTCTTCATAGTCTTGCTAGATTGCAAGGACTCAGCCAAAAGTCGCCAAGTTCAACAAAATATGTCCGGGTTCCAAGAAACAGGGTAGTCATTCGGCAGGCTCTATACTGAGGAGTGCAGAATGTTGTCCTCTATCTTGGGGCCCCTGCTTATGGAAAGACAGACCCTAAACCCCTCAACCTTGCATTCCATACGCTAAACCCATACTAGATACTACCCTAAACCCTAAACTCTATCTAGTACTTTCCATTTTCTTTTCCATTATCCCAACATAACCCTATATAACCCTAACATTCCCCCAATGAGTACCCATGCCAAACGACTAGGAGTGCATGTCTGTGCGTGCAAGTGTGTGTCTTTGGCATTGCTCGGACTCCAGCCCTCCACCCAGCAGCCTTCCACTAAAACGGGCGATAATGGTCCTTATCCTAACTTCCAAAAGGGTTTAGGGTAGCATCCAGTATGGCTTTAGGGTATGGAATGTAAGATTTAGGGGTTTAGGGCCTGTCTTACCTATTTAAAAGCAAGTGTCATCAAGATGATGTATAGGGAATTGCAGCCCGTAGCCCCGGTATTCAAGACTGTGAATCGCCGTACTTGATCCCAGGAGCAAAATCATAATGACCATCATTACCATTATTACATCCGTACAAGTATTTCAGCTCATGCCATATCTTAAACCAGTTTCTTCTCGGATGCGTTGGGAAGCAGCTGCCAAGGGATCCAACTATACAAGTAAAAAGCCCGTGGCACAGGATAGGATTACGATCCCTATAGAACATATTTCCTCATTCCCTACTACCCCTAAACCCGAAATCCTATACATCTGTTTGTATATATACATATACACACATTTATATACACCCAATGAGGAAGCCCCTGGCACAGCATATGTTCATTTGTCTTGTGCCTGCAAGGTAAGAAGAAGCAACTCATGGGCTGTTGGTTAGACTTGTAGGGTTTAGGGGTTTAGGGTCTAGGGATCCTAAGAGTCTATAAATATTGGAGAGTGACGTGGAAACTGGGGTCATATAGGGGTTATATGAAGTATACAAATAATACGTACACTGGGCCCTGAAGTCTATCACTATCACCTACATTGGGCTATTTGGATCTTTGGGGGCTGCCTAGAGGGGCCTGGGCTTCTTCAGGGTTTCTCGTACAACCACCAGAAGCCCCAACCTACCGAAAGCTTGAAAGAAAGATGTCAGGTGCTGGCAGGTTCCACAAAAAGGGGACCCCAACATACTGTCATCCCTGTTTTGGGGCCTAAACCCTAAACCCTAAACCCTAAACCACCGACAGAAAGGCACCTCAAGTTTGGCAAATCCTAATGCCTATATAACCCTACGTATATAATCCCAGCTTCCATTTCACGTTCCATGTTCTTTTCCATTTGGTTCTCAATTCTTGGGGGTAATACCCCTCAACCCGAACCCTAAACCCTAAAACCTAATCCCTTAACCTAAATCCCTAAACGCCCTAAACCCTAAAACCCTGATCCCCAACTGTTGAGAACCCCTTCCTCTTCCGGAAGCGTGAGTAGGGGCGATGGCGTGGGTCCATGGTCCAAAGGAGTTGCCCGCTGCGTGTCGTCTGGACAGTCCTTGTTAGCCAAAGGGTCTAGGGTTTAGCTTGGTAGTCCAGTAACCATATTACAATNNTTTTCTGTTGGTATATTATATATGGGAACCCAGAACCCAAAAAGGGTAAAAGGGTACCACTGGGGTTCCTAGTTAGGGCTCAGGGAGTAGTTAAGGATACGGGTTTACGGACTAGGGTTTAGTAGGCTAAACCATATTATTGATTCCTGATATAGAAGCCCTACTTTATGCCATATACAGACTCGGGATGCTTTGGGTGAAGCTGCCCCGCAGAAACCGCAAATTGGGCCATACAGCCGTCCACCATCTGCTTCTGAAACGAAGCCTATAGTCTCTAGTGTTATAGCATGGTGTTCCATGGTCGCTTGGGGAGGGCAAGTCACGAGCAGCTTAAAAATTAAACACGGTGCACTTTGCACCCAAGCTGCTCGACTCCCTGTCATCTTCTCATGCAAGCCCCACGCCCTGGACTCGGGTCGTACTCAACTTATCCAACACGCTCTTGCTGGGTACAGAACTTCCTGGGAGCTGGCGCTTCAAATAGCAAAGGCAATCTTCTCGGGGTCAAGGCCTGCAAGGGGCAAACAAAGCCTTGCGAAACATGTCCAAGCCCCATGCCCAAACTGAATGTCGTCGTCCCTCAAGGAACAAGGCCCTTTCAACGCCCTTACGTTGTTCCCCCTATTACTAACCAGACCCGTTCAGGTACCCTTAAATAAGTGCTGTAGGATCCCCAATAAAAGTTGCAAGCAGACCAAAGCAGAGGGTAGCTGGAGAATCCTGGCAGCTACTTTCGACTTTAAGAAACCTTCCAGCAAGGGCCCAGATTCTGTGCTTCCTCCCACGGTCACCGGAGTGTAGACAATCTCCTTGGGTCTAATTTAATGAGGCCTTTAGTGTTTAGGGATTTACGCGGAAAACTGCTTGTTATCGACTGTAAGATGTTATTTTGCAGGGACCGCTGGTACCTTATACGTACTCCAGGGATCCAGGTATACAAATAATACTTACATTACGCCATGAAGTCTATTAATATTACCTACATTGGGCTAGTTGGATCCCTAAAGGCTCGGACCCGGCGTCTTGCTCAGATTTATCCTTCCAGCAAGGTGGCAAAGGCTCAAGACATTGTAAATTACAGTAGTAGCTGTCAGGGGTTAATTCTATTGAGTTTATGCGAAAACGCCTCAAAGGCGTTTCAGATGGGCATTTCCTTCAGCTTCAAGATTTCGCCCATCAGGTTTCTGGTGTCAAGACGCGATGCCGCAAACCCTAAATCTTCCAACAACGCGGTTTGGGGTTGAGGGTTTAGGGTTTTGGGAAGGGACCCTAAGTCTGTACATAGTATCAACCTCGGTTTCTTTATTAGGAGTTTATAGTATGATTTGGGCAAGTATCTCTCATGTAGATATTTAGGCTCCTTTTGGTAAATCTTCCAACCTAAAATCAAGCACTTCGAAGCCTACAACTCGGAAACCTGAACAGGATCCCGATAGCTTGATGGCAGAACGCGAAATTCCTGAAACCTTTGCTGCTTGAGGCTGAGGCAATGAAAACTCTTCGGTCCCCTGTACTGGGGTTCATTATTTGGGGGAAGCCTATCCAAACTGCCCTAGTCTCCAGTCGGCAGCTGTCACGCTCAGCATCCTCTCTAGGTCCAGAAATCACAGGCCAAGATCTGGATTTGGGTAGGTGGAGGAAATCTTGCACAACTTGGTGTCCCTGAAGCACCGTAACTATCTTTTTGGGGGTCTATAGTGCAAAAACTTTCTCCTGTTTTTGCGACGGTTATGTCTTCTCCGTCCCGCAAGTCATTCTCTGCCCGAGAAGGTCACAACATCTTGGAAGGTTTGAGGCTTTCCCAGACGTTCCAAGAAGCCTATAATAATTCTGTACTTGGGATTCTGATTTTGATAATTATAGTACAGGTTTTGGGCAGTTATGTGACTATTCAGATAAGTACTTGGACCCTTGAAAAAGGTTGGAGACTTCTATGAAGCTTTTTTTTTGCACATGCTGACGGCAGGAGATTCATCTCCAGGCTTTGTGCCCATGTTACCCCAAGGAGTCCAAGTACCCAATCATGCTAACTGCCTGTTAAGCGATTGACCATACAAGGTACGGGTTTTGTCGAAAGATCAGTTCTGGGGTCGTGAGGATAAGGCTTTTGGGGCATGTTGTACTGTAGATGGGGTAGGGGCTGTTGAGGAAATATGCAAACCAACGTCTCACGTCTCTAGGCCAACGATTCCTGCCGGTGCTTAAGGGAATGGAGGGCTGGCATATGTGTGTATATATCTATATATAGTATTTTACCCTCCCTGCGTAAAAGACCTTTAAAAGGCGCATGTTCACTCCCACAGTCCGCCTTAAGCACCAGTAGTGTCGCCCACAAGGCAGCACTTAGGTCTGCAGTCTGGTCCTCGTCTTGCGAGGCGCCATCTTCCGGTCCAGGTAAATCGACCTTCAGATAGGTTGAGGATATGGGGCACTCTCAAAAGGGAGGTGTACTAGCGGTCCTAGGTGCGTATGGGAACTCTACTGAGATTTTTGGGCTGCTACCGAAGGACAATTTTGAGAGAAGCCCACTAGGACATAGGAATCTCTCAAAAATCAACTCTCTCTATATGGCCCTTTTGGGTCCTCCGCCCCCAGCGCGGGAGCGCAATTTTTGAAAACGCAAAATCAATCATTTTGAGGATGTCTCGCACGGGAGCGCGATCTTTGAAAATCGGAGCGCGACCAATTCGATATCGGCCCCCCCTGGCAAGACTACTTTAAAGGCAATCTCACCTGCCCTATAAACCCTTATTCAAAATACTTAGTCTGTCCGACGAGGACTCCAGTTTTGCCCCCCGCCCCCCAAACACACACCCCAGCCCCATAACAACCCCCAGGCAACTGTACATCATCACAACAGTAAAGACAACACGGATAATGCATATGATTGAATAATGAGAAAATAATACACACATGAGACCAGGGTTAGATTCTTGCGGACAGAAGGATGAGAGCCCTTAAAAAACACAAATTCACGAAATCTGAGCAGACAGGAGTGCGAAAGATGTAGTTTGGTGCATCAGAGCAGCTAGCAGAAAAAAAAAACACGATGTCGTCCCGGGGCAGAGATTCCAGCAAGTCAATGGCAATCATAGCTGCTAATAACATGTTGTTGATTTTTTGCACAATTCCCACTGAAGTACTGCGTAGTCGCCTTTACATGAAAAACAACAAGCAGGGGTCATACGTTGCTTTCCCAAAGCTCTCTGCTGGAACACACTGCATGGAAGCCAAGAATGTCCCATACTAGCAACCTGACAGGTTTCTAAACTTGGTTCCTGACCGGGATGTGATTTAATATTCTTACGTAAGGTATATTCCTTCACGGGTTCGAGGAGAATAAAGACTGAGTCTTGTATCGAAGGATGACCAAATGGTTATACCAGTCCCGATCCAGCCTGTTCATCATCTGTCGGCTCCTCACTTTCATCTCCTTCGCTGTAGGAATACTCCTTGGCAATCGTGTAGCTCAGCATGCTGCCACGCGGCCCTGGTCTTTGATTTAGGGTTCAGGGTTTGGCGCTCTTCGTACACAGAATGATATCCTGGTACTAAACTCATCCATTCCATTCCTTTCATTCGATGGTGTTTTCGATAATGAATCACCCCAAACCCTAAACCCTGAACCCCTAAACCCTACTCCAACAAGGCAGAACCATTCACTCGGTACCCTCAGCAGGTTACAGGTCAAAACAGTAGCCACCGGGACCCCAGTATCTCACGGTCGTCTGACCCATGCTTTTTCATTCGGGCCCCTTCATTTTGACACCCAATATACGCTCACCACTACTCCTAAGGAACCCTGTATATACTGACCAAAAACCAACATAAGAACTCTGCTTCATCTACTGCCACTCAAGCATCTATGACCTGCAACTTAATCGCTTAAGTCTAGGGTATATCAGAACCCCAACTCATTATTCGGGATTTTGCAATGTTATTGTTGCATACACGACAGATGTAAGCCCGTCCCAGAGTCATCGCTGCTGTAGGAAGACTCACCTTGATTGTTCAGACGCCAACTCGAGTTTATAGGGATTACATTGGGATTATATGGGGTTTGTATAGGGATAATGGGAAAGATAACGGAAACTACTATTTAGGCTTTTTGGTTTAGGGTGGAGTAGAAAAGGGAAAGGAAAGCATGGGATTATCAAGGGCCTAGGGCTTAGGGCCAAAGATAGGAAATGGGCTGTAGGGCTCATTATTGAACGGATCATAGGAGGGCTACCGCACGGACATCTCCCCTCCTTCCCTAAACAGCGCGCAGCTAGGCCCCCAAGGGCTCTCTTGGGCTAAGGAGGCATTCAGTGTCAGGGGATGAGCCTTTTTGTGGAATAGGGTTTAGGGTGTGGGGTATTCATGAAGATGTACGCTAACCCAGGGCCAAAATGAACCTGAAGCCGTTTGGCTTTCAAACAGACAATAGTCTCTGCGGGGCCGTTGTGGAGTTCCCCGCTTTGATGCAGACCTTCGAAACTCGAGTGTCAGTCAGGCTTCCTAGAATAAGGAGTATACACACAGATACATATATGCATTTCTGTTTGTGTATATATATATGTATGCGCACACACACAAACACACACTCTCTGTCTTTTTTTGTTTTTCTCTCTCTCTCTCTCTCTCTCTCTCTCTCTCCGTCCGTCCGTCCGTCCGTCCGTCCGTCCGGCCTACCTGCTTGCCTGCCTTTCTGCCTGTCTGTCTGTCTTTCTGTCTGTCTCTTTCTGCCTGTCTGTGTCACACGCACATACAGACACTTGTTGCGCATCAAGTCCCCACATCCTCCCCAGAAGTCGTGGCATAATCCCTATGTAAGGCAGGCGAGGCACTGCATGCTCCCGCTTAAATGGCTATCAACACATATACGCCTCACGGCGCTGCTGTCGATTGAAGAGATCCTCTCCACATTATGTACCCTAGGTAAAGTCATCTTTGAGCTGCAGAGGTGGGCCCGGGGTGGCGCCAGATCGCCAGCCGCCCCTGAGCCCGAAATCCTAGCCCTACCGAATCCGAAACATGTAAACCCTACGTACATTCAGCACTCCAAAGTCTAAAACTCCCAAGCCAAGAACCCGAAAAGTGCCACAGCTGGATCCTAAATCCTAAACCCTGCATCCCTTGAAGCCATGAAACCTTAACCCCCAAGACCCTCACCCCAAGCTTCTTAATGCAATAAAACCCCAAACCCTACAACATCAACCAGTCACTGTCCGAGGACGAAGAGCTTTCGCCTTCGCCTTCTTCTCCGAGCTGTGCGGACTCATCAGCCTTTGCCTTTCCCTTCCTTACTGAAAGGGGGATTCTGGTAACCCCAACCCCCCCAAGAGACTGGATTTTCTGTGTAGGGGTTCTGTAAGGATCCCCTTGTGGCGATATAGTATTAGGGTGTCACGGAGAATGAAAGAAAGAAAAACATGGAAACTGAAAGGGAAACTAGGATTACATGGGGTTTAGAGGGGTGTATGATAGGGTCAAATGTAGGGGCCTGAATAGTTCCCAATATGCATCCAATATGGTTTTTGAGGCATTATTCTACGAGGATCCTGGAACCGCAATGTTGGCCTTAAGGGGTCTAGAGTTTAGTATGTAGGGTTCAGGGTTTATCTGGGCTTTGCATTGATCGCTTAGGCTGTGTAGGGATTTAAGGCCTATCGGGTCTAGGATTTATAAGGCTTAGGCTTTATAATACTGAGGGTCTAGGAATTTGGGTGGTTGATATACCAGACAGGGCTAAGGGTTTCGGGGGGTGCGAGGTAGATACCCTAACGGTCCAAGTACCTAATAATCATACTATTATTACAGTACCCTAAACCCAAGTACCTAATTATTGGGTACTTGGACCCTCTGGGATAGTTAGCAACTCCAGGGGATACACAGACAGGTCTTTAGTGAGCGGCATCAAAGGCCATTTGGAGAAGACTACCTGGCAACTGCACCTAGAAGCTAGATCCATCTCCCCTGTATTTAAGTGGATTTACGGGTTTTTAGTTTAGAGTATCTTGCTCATTAGAAACTAAGCCGGAAAAGAATAACCTTTTGAGGGCCGAGCTAGTTGTAGATACTAGAAAGCAATTGTGCGTATGCATTTCCATGTAGCTGATATGGTGTCCCAGTGTCTTAGCATGTGGCCAAGTACTTGTGCAGGCAGCGACAGCTCACCTTCCCTCGCTCGAAGCGTAGCTTGAAACCACCCATAACTGGCAACAGCACTCCCTTTCAACAAAGGAATCACACGCACCAAGACAACAGTTGATGGAAACACACCTGCTGAGAGACGACCAGGCCTAGATTTGTTCTACCTGTTTGTGTGAGCGACTCCCAACCCTACAATCCAAAGCGCAACTCCAAGACCCCCAAACCCTCAAAGCTCCGCCGGAAACCTAAACACTCAACATAGAACACTGAGGCAGCCCAAAATCTTCCTTCCTTTACCCCTGACCCTCAAGACACGCACCCAGTGGAGGCAAGCCGCTTCCCCTTGCTTCCTTTACGATCTTCCCCATCCGCGTCGGCCTTCCTTCGCCGTCGATGCTTTCGAATAGGTTGGCCCGCTGCCAGTGCTGCCTTCTCCTGTCTGATGAGGCCCAGGATTTAGGGTAAGCCTGGTTGTCGTGCTGTCTAAATCTTCCGGCGCAGCCAGCAAACTGTACGTAGAACACGCTCCCAGGGTCCAGGTATCTATCAAGACAGTGACCCGAGGGTCAATACAACACCCAGAGGGTCCAAGTACCTAATAGTTAGGTACGTGGGTTTAGGGTAATAGTAATAATGGTACAGGTTTTGGGTAGGTATATGATTATTAGGTACTTGGACCCTTAGGGATAGCTCTGTGGCAAAGATTTCAACTCCACTCTCCAGAAGTTTGAGTTTCAAGGAGGGCCTGCGAGGAAAACCAGAAAGTCACATTGAACAAGGAAGGCGACGTTGGATGAGGGCAAAACAAAGGCATGACAAGCCCAGACAGACTTTAGAAGATTCAAAGGCCCACTCCATTGTTCTGCTAACTGCTAACAGGGTTTTGCTACCCCCCAACTCCAGATATAAAAGCCCTGTGATAACCATACTATGATTGCTATAATGTCCTAATTTAGGGGGATGGGGTGGGGCTACCTGGGGTCACCGAAAGCCCCCTGGTTGTCAGAATTGTCTCCTTCTCTTGTCGCTTCATCTTGCGAAGCAGCCTCCTCGACACCTGCAACTTCTTGATCTCGTCCAGCAACCCCGCATCTGCCATTGCCTGGGTTGCTGTTAAGGAATTTAAGTTAAGTTACTATATTGGGGAAACCCTATTATCTACTATGAATACCCATTGAAGTCACTTAATTCAAGTTCCTTGACAGCAACCCAGATGCAGTGTTCTTCTCCGTGCGCCCGACTCGGGAGATCCTTACGGATGCGTGGCAGCCAAGAGGACCCCAACATCTTGGGTTCAGGGTTTATAGGGGTTTAGGGTTTAGGTTTGTGTGTACATACGACCGTATGCACATATACACGTGTAAATACATGTGAAAGCAAACGTATGTGTGTGTGTGCGCTTAGACATGTATGGGAGTAATAATTGTACATGCATACATTCCTACATTCACGCACATATGCGCATATATAACCACAAATAAGTAAACCTATAAGTCATGCAGAGAACATGCCAAGCCCCTCCAGAAGGTCATACCCTTGGAGCGAATGAAATACAATAATGCTATTCCGGCACAACCTTCCTGCGCTAGTCGTGCCAACGAAAAAGCACACTTCTGCACCTCACGTCCTGGTGATGTGGTCCTTATATTGGTTGTGACAAAGCGCTGCAGGGTAACGTCTGGGCAAACATCTTCCACCGCATGGTTCCCAATTATGCAAAGCACGCATAACCCGAGAAACAATTGCAGCGGCCGTTTTGCTTTCCGATTCAATCTTCCTACGGCTCATCCAATACTCCGATGACCCTCCACTAGCTTGATGTAGTTCCTACTCCAAGTAGTCGCTGCAATCCTTTCTCAACCCCTATTATTCTGGGAATACCAGGTTGCTGCAAAGGAACTTAAACTAGGCTAGCACATTCTGTTTTTCTTGTGGGTGTATCCTGTTGTTGCATGGCTGGATCTTGTAGTCATATAAGGATACCTGTACTGCAAGAAGTTTCACGGATCTCTCACGTACCCTAGCTATGGGCCTCTATCTAGCCTTAATTTTTGCAGGCCTAGGGGTGTAGTTGGAGCTGGGGGGGATAGTACAGAGGCCTAGACATTAGGCGGACCCCCCATCCACTAATAGTGACTATAAGGGAAAATAAGGACTACATTAAGGTCTCTCATATTCCTATTCTACTACAAATAAAGGGTAAGGGGGTCCTTTTGACTTAAACATACCTAGCAAAACTTGAACAACCGTCTCATCTGCAAGGCCAGGAATCTGTCGTGAGTAGACCACCAGGGATCGTAAAGCGCCGGCTTCCTCTTTACTTGCTCAAGATGCAGGTTTAGAAGACTGGAGATACCTAAAAGGGCTTTAGTAAACTGGTATGAATACCCTATTCCTGGACTGCATTATGAGAAATTTCAGCAAACAAGGATTATACATAGACTGCCTGCAGAAACTTCCAAAGCCCTGAACGCTACATCCTACTTGAAAGGTCATGGAGACGAAGTAATTAGGTGAATCATTAAGATAACTATGGTTTTAACCTACGTACTAAGTCCCCCATGATCCAACCCTAAACCCTAAACCCTAAATAGTAGTTTCCAATTTCTTTTCCATTTTATTAAGTCCCCCAGAACCTTCCAGTAAACTCTTGGGGCACAAAGCGTCCCTATGGTAGGAGGAGCCGCGAGAGCCACGTCATTCCAGGGAGTCTTTGAGGTCAGGGTTTAGGGGGTCTAGGGTTTAGGGTTTTTGAGTTTTAAGGGGTTCGGTTTAGGGTTTTAAGGGGTTTAGGGTTTAGGGTTTTAAGGGGTTTAGGGTTTAAATAGGGTTTAGGGTTTTAAGGGGTTTAGGGTTTCAAGGGGTTTATGTATTAATAAGATCCCCGTACAGCCTATTCTATCTCCTCAAGAGGGAGTATAATGTCTAGTATTTGGGAGATATAGCGCTGGGTCGGACGAGAAGAGTGTCTTTTACACAAAGCTGCCCTTGAGATCCTTGTGGAAACATCAGAAGTATCGCGCCTAAACGTCTAAACTCGGCTGTTAAGGAACTTAAATTTACTACAATCAGAAAACTGTATCATTTACTGCGTACCCCATATTAAGTTCCTCAAGTTTCTTAACACCAACCCAGTAAAAAGTCACCGCGGAGCCCAAAAGGTGAGATTGGTATAATTTGCCCAGTATATTACAAAACACTACCCTAGGGATCCAAGTATACAAATCTTACCTACATTGGGCCCTAAAGTCTGCAAATATTACCTACATTGGGCTATTTGGATCCCAAGGGACTAGCTTTATCCGCCTAAGCATTTATGGCGGAGTAAAATGCAGTAACTCAGAGGGGATCGAGATCCTCCATGATCTTTTCCAAGGACTTCCGCATCTCAGCCGTCCTCTTGCCTTCAGTCGGAAAGCGGTCATAGGGAATATATTAGGGTTATATTGAGATAATGGAAACTTAAATGGAAACAATAGGGATTGTATGGATTATGTAGGGCTTATATAGGGTTTAAGGGTTTAGGGGGATTCAGCAGACTGAAGTTTGGCGGAGTGCAGTAGATATGTATTTCTCTATGCACAGCCCCCTTGTATGCCCCAAATAACGAAATCTTGATACTAAGGGACCCGGAACTACATGCCCCCCCCCCCAATATGTTGCTACATGCTATCAATACTAACGCCTAGATTACACAACTGTGAAGATTAGCATGTTGCTGTCTCCCCCCACCTTCCACGTCTACCAGGTAGCTGGTACCTATTTCCGAGGACACAAATCAGAACCACCCCCAACTCTCAGCCCACACTACCCTAGGAAGAAGCAAGGATCCTTTTTAAATATAAGGAATCACATACCCACCCCCCCCCTCCCAACAAAAAAGAGAAAGGATCCCTAACATTGATCCAGAACTGTGCCTTGTAGGTCAGTTACCAAGAAAACAGCAAACTGCGGCCCGATGACTGGCATTGTCGATGGATTCGCGGTCGCCGGCAAGGATCCGATCCTGCCCGCATATGTTTGGGCTTAGGACGTTGGCTGGCTAGGTTTAGGGTAGCTGAAACACGGTAGCAACCTATTCGGGACTCCTGGGAAGCTTTACAAGGTCTTTGCATGACAGTAGCACAAAGTGATCACCGTCCGAAAGGATCCTATGTACCGATATAGGATACTAGCCCAAACCAAACTACCCATTCCGAATCTAGACCCCAGACCCTTAACCCCAAACCCTAAGCCCAAACCCCTAAACCCTGAACCCGAAACCCTAAACCAGAACAACTCTAGTGTAAACCATATACAGACTTAGTATCCCTTGGGAGTGCACCATAAGCCGCTACCTAACGCGCGAGGTAACTATTAGTCTGGAACCCACAGCTGAACTCTACACTCTACGGAGTGGATTTTTGGGCAACAATTTGGGGAGTACAGGTGTTCGAGGAATAATATGGTAGTTTCCATGAATAGGGGCCCAAAGATACGCACCAAAATTGCATAATCCACGTTAAAACCCTCTGGCTAGCATGGGAATCCCAAAAAAGGCCACCCAAAGACTTATCAGCTGTAGTGAGATGGTCTAGGATTTATCCGAGCCCGCTACTAACTGTGGGATCCCTCAGATAGCTCTTATGTTCCATACATGCCCCTGCAAGACCAGGAAAGGGCCCCACACCTGTACCCACAGAACATATGGTGAGGTGGCCTTCAATACGGTTCTGTGGCCTTCAATGAGAAACGTTGTCGGAACCCAGAAGTCGACAGACTAACCAACATGCTACGGATGAAAGAAGGACCACACCACCTGCCTTGACCTTGATGGTGCAAGTACCCCAATATTCAGGTTTTAGTCCGCTGTAGGTACCCAAAAGTCTCATTATTTGGGTACTTGGACCCTTAGGTCCCAGATCCTGGGAGCTAAGATTACAGTAGTTTAACAACACCAGGTGATGCAAGAGTCGGTGGATGGATGAAATCCTTCACCACCAGGGCCCCTTTCAGGATTTTAAGGCGGCTTAGAGGGTTTGGGATTTTAGGGTTTACAGAGGGTTTCAGGGTTTACAGAGGTTTACAGAGGTTGTAGGGTTTACAGAGGGTTTAGGGCTAAGCAAAGTTTCTTGCATCCGCAGCATCCTGCATCAAGAGCTGTCCTCAAACCCTAAATCCCATACCCTAAGCCCTAAACCCCAAACCCTAAATTCCTCAAAACCCTAAGCCCTAAACCTTAAATAGTAGCTTCCAGGTTATTTTCTATTTACCCTATATAACCTGCTTGCGCCTGGAGATCTGTCTCAAGACGCTCCAGGTGCTTCTCCAGAGGCTTCCGGAGGTCAGGCAAATCCTTCAATAAGTAGGCTTGGGTTTAGGTGCTATGGGTCCTTTTTAGAGGGTTTAGGGTTTAGGGTTCATTTAAAGGATTACAGAGGCTCTGTGGAGTATGCATGTAGGGTTTAGGGGGGAAAAAGGTAACATTGTGTTCAGGGTTTGGGGTTTAGGCTTCGGGGGCCTAAATCTTTGAATGTTCTCCAAATCAAACGGACAAGACAATGGAAATTGAAATGGAAGCTGAGTTTCTATAGGGGTGCATAGGATGGTACTGTAGGCCTCCACAGTCATTTGTTAGGAATCATGCTTCTACTTTGATCCCTTCCCTACAGGTGATAGAACTGGTAGAAGTGTTTAGGGAACCCTAAACCCTTCAGAAAACGGCCCTTTGCTTCTTGCTGTTACTCTGCGCCTGTGTCTTGTTTGGGAAGATCCCGGCAAGGCTCAGATGCGGTCTGGGAGTGGCGTTGACCCTAAAACCCTAATAACGCTAAACCCTACGTTAGACCCCAAAGACCTTCAGTTTTCATATCAAGAATAATACTACAGGGTCCTAAAACAGAAGGTCTTTGGGGGGTCTAAGGAGATAGGGATATATAGGGGCTATATAAGGCTATATAGGGATATATAGGGATAATGGAAAAGAAAATGGAAACTACTATTTAGCGTTTCAGCTCGCCCTGGTCATTTTTTAGCAGCTCTGGCGGACGTGTCCGCACGAAAGAGGCATGCAAAGAACATCATCTGCTTATCCTGGGTTGCTGTTAAGGAACTTAAATTAAGTTAATATGATGGGTATATATAGTAAATAATAGGGTTTCCCTAATATAGTAACTTACTTCAAGTTCCTTAACATCATCTGCTTATCCTGCCCTGAGGGTCCAATTTAGGTACAAAAGCATCATTATTGGGTACTTGGACCCTTAGCTTAGGCTGAGCTTGAGCTTTCTGGGCTGAATGTCCCATTTAGGTACTAGAATGATGGAGAGGGTTGTATGTGGGCTGCAACAAGGATAGCCGCCCCCTAATATGACACGCACCCGAAATCATGATGATGGTAAGAAGTTACATATGGTCCCAAACGTACACAGGCCAGTCGCACGACAAGTTCATGTGCACTGACCTTAGACCCACCACGCAAGGCCCACAGCCCTCCACCTCGCACCCAACCCTAAGAGCTCCAAGTCAACAACCCCCGGATTCTTGCAACCCTAGCTGTTTTCACAATTCGTCGGTGGGCCTCCTTGATGCCTGTTTTGGGCTCTGCGAAGCATTTGACCTTGGGATGCAGCGGCTTAGGGTTTAGTGATGTGAGTTCTTGTTGTGTGTCCTCAGTCTTGGGTGTGCAGAGCTTCAGGTTCTGTGAACTTAGGGGATCGGAGGTTGATTGGTTGTGGCATTGTCGCAAGGACATAGTCTATCATTTTGGCCTTCCTACCTCACCACTTTATTTTGAGTACCACTTTGAGACATGCTAGCTGGATCCCAAGACCCCCCCAATACCACATTGCAGCATGGAGACTCACTTTCCCATGGGTTCCTATGTAATTCCTTTTGGGGTGGTACACTAGAATCCCGACCAAACAACAACCAACCCAAAACAAGAAGGACATCGGAGCCGTCTAGTAACTCTTGAAAAAGCCTCACATCGCTACCGCAACCCTAAACCCCAAACCCCAAACCCTCAATCCTACACCCCTATGCCCCTAAACCCTAAACCCCTACGCATCCAAGAGCCGCCGAGGCGGACTTCCAGAAGCACAAAGGCCAGAGAACATGATATAAGACTAGGGATTATGGAAAAGAAAATGGACACTACTATAATGGGTTATACAGGGGCATACGTAGTAATTAAAGTTTCCCCAATATAGTAATTGATCACATGGTAGTTTCCCGAAATAAGGGGGCCCGAATACGGACCCCAGTATGCTATGATCCTTATCACGGGAACCCCCAATACGCTACCCCTAACTCTGGGAAACCCTCATATAATACAAGGTTCTATAGGGCTACATTCAGTTATATAGGGTTTTGAAGGACGGTCCGTTAGGATCCCTTTCAAGAGGGTTATAGTCTACAGGGCTTTGGGATATGGTAATGAGCTGAATAATTAGAATACAGGAGAACAAAATGGAAAGTAACATGGAACATGGAATGGAAACTAGGTGGCTGTAGGGGTTTACAAGGATTGTGATGTAGCAGTCTAAATTGAAGACAACAGGATATGGGAGGATAACGAAACAGCCTTATATGAGCCAAAGTCTAAACTCCTAGTATCTGATAAGCCCTATAATACTCCCCTATATAATCCCCCATATAACCTCCTTTAAGGAGTTTAGACTCTAGCTAATGTGAGGAACTTGGGGGGGGGGGGGAAGGGTGAATATTAGTTCAAACTGTTCAGGCTGCTTCACACCCCCACACCCTAAAAGCTTAAACCCTAA
>CAJNIZ010006879.1:0-10964 GCA_905231905.1 Symbiodinium pilosum | reverse complement strand
GTAATATTAGGGTTATGTAGGGGTTCTACTGGGGTAGTGGAAAGTATAATGGAAACGACTATAACGAGTTCGAGGTTAGGGTTAAGGGTTTTGGACAGTACACAGGGGTTCTGAAGGAAACTCTCTCGTACATGTCGTCGTAATTTCTTTAGCTTGTGGGTCTCGCTTTGGATGCCCTCAACATGTGGCCTATATAGTTCTGGGGGCCGTATACGGGAACTCTCCTTTTGGGGACATCAGCCAGGCAGTGTTGCTTTTGGGGCTTGAACAAACTCAGAGTGTATATATCTCGTTGCTGTAAAGAAGTACTTGTACTAACCCAAGGAGAAAATCAATCCTAGCCTTCTTGGGTATTACGGGAACCCGGCACCAAAGACGAAGCAGCTCGAAAGAAAAAAACGTCACTCTCAATCCGACAGCAGGGGCCAACACGGCGGTTGTGACGCCGAGTGTTCGGCAGAGCTCCAAACGCGTTGCAAGGGAGGAAGGTCTTGATCTTACTTCTGGTTGGTAGGGAATGAAACGAAAATGGACACTGCTATAGGGGTAGGGGTTAAGAATCAGGTGATTTGTTGGGAATAAGTGCATGAATGGCTCAGATTCTTGGGGATTGGACCGCCAGCAAGTTATCCCAAGATGCAAGGATAATGTGGGCTCGGCGCGGGTAGTACAGGGTGTATGTAGCATGTTTTGTAGGCATGTGGGGTTCAGGGCGTAGTGAGCATGAGGTTCAAGCCTGGAAAGTGCACAGCCTGGGAAAACAAGTCAGGGCTTCAAGCCTAGGGCCCTCAACCCTAAAGCCTAAACCTGGGCACTGTCAGTAGATCTACGGCCCTAAACCCTAAACCAGGACTCTGGGAGTAGATCCAAGAGATCAGTTACGTCAAAGTATAGTCCTCCTTAAGTAAATGGAATGTGGGGTATATGGGGATCTTATTATGATATTTATACCCAAAGCCATATTCTATCTACTTAAGGGGGACTATGGTTGAAAGATCTGGCAACTAGCCAGGGCCGCATGGGGGTCAGAGAGACCATGCTCAGATCCTAAGAGCATCTTTTAGGGTTTAGGGTTTAGGGCTTAGGGCTTTAGGATTTGGGGAGCCCTTAGAAACCCGAAAGTCAAGAAAGGCTCGCAAAAATCATAAGCCCCAATGTGGGTTACAGTCTAAACTCCTGGTATCCCTTTTGATAATCAATTTACTGCTCCCTTACATAATCCCTTTTACAACCCCCTTTGAGGGGGTTAGGTCCTAAACCCTAAGCCCTATACAGCCCCTTTAAACTGTAGCTTCCTTAGACCTAAAATATAAATGTTGTTTCAATATTTCCTCAGGGTTATACGATAACATTTTTTTTAAAAAAAAAAGAAGGACAGTGCAGTAAAGAGTTTAGACTGTCGCCCATGTGGGTTGCAAGGTTGGCTTTCATGGCAACTCTGGAAGGGGTTGATGTCTTCAAGCGGTTCCGAATCCCTGAAACATGCTTGAACTTTGGTTGGTAGGGTTTATGGGTTTAGGGTTTAGGATTGAAGGTTTAGGGCTCACGTGCTTGGACTTTATTGGGGTTTATAGGCTTAGGGTTTAGGATTTAAGGTTTAGGGCTCTAGCATGCCCCTCCAGCCCCTTCTCTGAAGCTCAAGTACACTCTTCTCCGAAGTCGAGGCTGCGGTGCAGGGAGGACATCCTGCACAGCCTACGTTAGGGTTTAGGGGTTAGGCGTGAGCCCCAGTCTACTGAAATTCCTAGGGTATGGCGTATGTGCCATAGTATAAATTCCTCATACTCCTGCCTGACATGGAACCTGAAAAGGGTGTAGGGTTTGGGGTTACGGGTTTAGGATTTAGGGTTCAGGGTTTAAGGTATTTGGGATTCCATCCTAAGTTGGAAGAGTTTAAGGGTTTCAGGGATTAAGGTTGAGGGTTACAATGCTCATTTCTGCCACAGCAGGCTCCTAAGACGTACGACCCCTAGGTGGGGGTTTAGGGAACCTGGGCAGTATTCTTCCTGGGGATGCCAGTCCCTAACAGAGAGTAAGAGTATGTCACACCTACATCTAATAGAAAACATCATCTTTAGTAATTCCTTCCTGTAGTAAAACAAGATAAATAAGTGTGCAAAACGCAGCGGCCAAGGTACACCTATAAACCAAAACACATTGTGGTTGATACTTCCTTAGGGCCATACGATAGCAAGAATGAAAAATAATTCCTAAGCAGACTACATCGTCTGTAAGAGAACCGCCTTAAATTTTGACTGGTTTGCGTGTTTCACTGGTTCAGGGTTTAGGGTTTAGGTGGGGAGAACTTAAGCAGACATTTTCATTCCACGGCACCCGTGGTGTGAAACATAGGCTTTGGGCCTGGACGTGGCAAGCTAAACCCCTAAACCCTTAAACCTTCAAACCCTTCCCCAAACCCCGAACCCTTAACCCTTCACCCTTAAACCCTAGAATCCTAATCCCTGAACCCTTCCTTAATCCTAAACCCACAAAAGGATGCCGCCTTTCGAATTCAGTGCTTTAAAAACTGCTCCGTCAAGGGACCACTGAAGGGATCCATTCCCACTCAGCATCAAGGGTTAAGGTTTAAGGTCAAGTCTTGTAGTGGCCTATTCCATCTCAAAACTTAGGGTTTAGGGTTTAGGGCTTAGGGTTTGGGAGGCAAAGTATAGTTAAATCATGATTCTAACTGCATGACGTGGTTATTTGGGAGCTTCTCAAAACAGCCCCCTACAAATTCCCAGAGTTTGGGGTTTAGGGTTCCTACGCGCTGAACCATGCCTGTGTAATCCTCAGGTCCCCAGGGGCCCGCCTATTATTTAAAGGCACTGCCATTTTAGGCTTCTACAAACCCTAAACTCTAAACCCTAAACTCTAAAACCCTAATACCCTAAAAGGGTAGTTGAGCAAGGCGCTCTCACACGGCTTGGTCCTGGCGCGGCCAGAGCTTCTCAAGATTCATCCCTCTCATAACTTTTATTCTTTGGGTCCTGGGTTTAGGGTTTACGGTTTAGGGTTTAGGGGGGGGGGCCTGCCCCCCACCCATTTACAATCTATGATGGGGATGCTACGAAGGGCCATAAACAAACACATCATAAGCATTATCCAACTCTTAATGAGTGGGGGCAGTATCCACATCCTTATACTAATTAAGTAGGTATGTCTCCAAACACTTAGGGCTTCATCTATGTGTATATGTAGATACCAGATATATAACTTACTCTAAAGCGGGGTATTTATAAAACACTATAAGATATTACATGGTTGTAAATCGGGCTTCCACGCGTAGAATACGCACACCTCTAGAAGCCTCATGACTCATGACCTTCATGTGTCTTTGGGGCCGTAAGAATCTCCGCGGGGGCGTAGGGCTATGTAAGACCTTCATGGTAACTGTAGATAGACAATACACTGTGAGGGACTTCAGCTTGCAACCTAGTTGGAATACTAGAAGGAATCCGACATGAGCCATAGTCTAAACTCATAGTATCCCCCCTAATAACCCCTATGGTAGTCCCCTATATTCCTTATATATCCACCCTTTAAGGAAATTTAGACTATGGTTCACATGCCTCGAACCCAAAGCTTGAACTCCTTGGGGCCTGCAACTTATCGACCCCCGAGGCATCTGACCCCTCTCTGTACAAGCTTTCAGGAGTTGAAGGAGCCCAATACTATTAGACCTTGGGAAAAATCCCCCACCCAGTAATGGGTACCACCAGGGACTATTGCAGTTATACTGATCCTGTATTAACTCCATATGCAGGGCATATTTCTGCAAGGGGGAGTGAACTACCCCAAAACCTAAAGCCATTCCTCGCGCACCCTCCTTCAGATCGCACACAAGTTGGAGCCTAGCATCGCTTAGAAAGTGCCATTGCGCAGCTTGCCAACCAATTAGGCAGAACCTACAGTATGCCTGACAACCGCTCAAAAACTGAACGCCTCAAACCGTAAACCCTAAACCCCTAAACCCTCAGCCCCAAAATCCTGGGTTGGCCCCTAAAACCCTGTGAAAAATATTAGTCTATGGGGTCCCTTATTAGAGCCATTAGGGAAAATATTAGATATCCCAGGGGCCTACCCAAACGAAAGGTCCATCAACTTGACCATGCCGTCTTTTGTCACTCTGGTTCGGAACAATTAAACGGACAGACGATATGACGTAGGAGGACCCCCCACCCTGTAATAGTGGTATAATGGGACTATAAGAGGACCCTAATATGATTACTATTATCCCTTATGGTCACTATTACTGGTGGGGGGTCCACCTAAGATATGACAATGATGTTCTGCTACAGGGGCCTTCGGAGGACCGGCCCAAAGCATACCGTAGCCTCAAACTCCAAAACTCGAACCTTAAGCATGTTTGCTTCAAAACCTTGAACCAATAAAAGCCCAAGACCCCAATCTTGCCCAACCCGAAACTCAAAACCTCTGGCACCAAAAAACACTAGGGCCGTGGCGTTCTCAAAGTATTCCCGGCATCTTCTGCGGAGGGAGCCGTATAAACTCATTAAGACCCCCTTACATTCTAAGGAACCCTCAGAATGTTCTCAATTTGGCGATCCGCCTATTTACGCTTCTACGACACGCACTATGACCTTAACCCTGAGCCCCAAACCCTAACCTCTAAACCCAAGCCCTAAACCCTGAACCCTGAACCCCAAACCCTGACCCCGAACCCTAAACCCAAACCCGTATCTGGGTTTCTACATGGTAGTTTCCCAAAATAAGGGGATCCCAATATAGACCCCAATATACTATAGCCATTATTATAGGGACCCCCAAAAGGGTACCCCTAATTTTGGGAAACCCCCACATGATGCCTAAACCCTAAACCCTAAACCCCTAAAACCCTAAACCCCGTATCTGGGTTTCTACATGATGCCTCAGTCAGGTGCCCCTCGCAGCCCCTGGTCGCCAGTCGAAGGACCTTGGGCGAAGAATGCCCAAGAGGTTCACGCGTTTGGGATTTGTGGGTTTGATGAGGGTTAAGAGGGGGTTCCAAGGGAAGACCCAAAAACCCGTACGTACTCAAAACAGGTGGCATTTGGGGTGTGGGGGTTAGGGCTTACAAGGCTTTGCAGGGTCGTGCTGGCACTCACAGGGACGAACGTTATAATCAGGATGTGGAAATGTTGCAGGTAATACGATTTCAACACACCATTTGGCATAGTTTAACATTGTCGACTTGTTGCTTAATGCATGCGCATTACTCTGGCACTGTGTGGTGTTCTTGTTTGGAAAGATTAGAAAAAGAAACAGCTTAGCGAACAGCATGATGCGCATGTCACTTAGATGACTGCCTCATGGACCAGCACAGCTCACAATGGCAAACCTGGTGCACTCCTTTTTTGGCTCCCAGCACCTCACGTCACGCTTCCGGACGGCTGGAACAGGAGGGCCAATGGGTGGAAGGACTTTACGCTCTTGTTGTTGTGATGAAGCGGCTAGTCAGTAACTCCATCTTAACCCTGAGTACAATCTCCATGCGGATGTCAGAAGTCTGTGCAAGAAACTGCATGGAACCCAAGTTGTCACCATGCCAACTGCTGTGCCTTGGCCAAGAGCACTGTATTGAAACTTGTTTCTTGCCGCTTCATTCTATACCCCCTATGTATCCCCCTATATATCCCTGTATCATCCCTGAATGTGTACCTTATCTATCCCCCCCGACATAACCAAACAAGTGTAGGGAATTTTGGGTCCTCAAGCTTATGGAAACTACCATGTACAATGCCGAAAAGCCGTAAAACCGTAAAACCACTACAAATACCCCTGGCCATCCCCCACGATGAAGGAACCTACCTACTATAGGTACTAAGCGCGCCCTGACCCTCCAAGTAATGACGTGTGTGCTAGGTGGACGTCCCTAAACCCTGGGTTTAGGGTTTAGGGTTGAGGGTTTAGGGTTTAGGCAAACCCTAAGCCCTAAACCTTATGAAAGGAATATATGAGAGCCCCAATATAGTCACCTTTCTCCCTCATAATCACTCTTCCTGGGTGGGGGGTACCCAAACCCAAAGCCCTAAACCCTAAACACCGGAGATCCACCCTTTCTCAAGGCAGATCTGGGGAGTCTCACTGCCCCAAACATGATTTAGGCTTTAGGCTGGCTTTAGGGCCCACAGATTATTTGGTAGTTGGCATGGCTAGGGGAACCTAAATAAACCACAGAATACTAGAAACCTTGTCAACCAGTTGGAGTTAGAGTCCAAATCAGTCCCTGAATCTAAGGTGAGGGTGGGACTTGAGAAGCCTCAAAACAAGTGACTGAATTAGGTCAATCCCCCTTATAATGGCTTACGGCTTAGGGTTTGAGGGTTCAACGTACTCCTATCAAAGCTGAAATAGAGACAGTGACACGCACACACACACACACACACACCCGCACACACACACACACACACATGCAAGCAGCAAAATCCAGATCTACGACTGACTAAGACACAAACCTCGCCCCTAGTATCAACTGTTCGTTGAACAGCCCTACTATCAAATTCAAGTTGAACAGCCCAGCAATGACGGGAACCGTAGGCAATATTGGGGGCCTGGGGGCACGGCTAAACATCTTGAGTAATGACATTCGTGGTATGTAGCGCCCCTCCTGGGCCCATCCATGTTGAGCTCGCGGCCCCAGCGTGAGATTCTCCAAGTAGTAGGGAGCCCTTTGATACTGGGACCGAGCTTTTCAGAAAGAATCTTCGCCGTTGCTCCGCGGGCTCAACTGCCATTTATCACTTATGACTCACTATCCTCTGCGTTCCAAACTCCTGCACTCCCTGCAAGACCCATGTGGTAGATTCTCTAAATACGGAGACCCCAATATAGACCCCAAAATAAATACTATAGTCCTTATTATAGGGACCCCCAAAAAGGTACCCCTAATTTTGGCGAAATTCCCATTTTGGAAACGGAAATTCTACGTGGCATCGGGCATCCTGGGCTAAGGGTGTAGAATCAGGGTTTAATCAGGGTTTAGGGTTTGGGTTTAGGGTTAGGGTTTAGGGTAGAATGTTGACCTGGGAAACCAGCACCACTCAAGGATCTTGGTACCCAAGAAGTGAAAGCGTGGTGCAGGTTTGGGGTAAGTATGTGCTAGCTGTTTCAAGCAACCCCTAAACCCTCAACCCTAAGTCCTTAAACCATATTCCCTAAACCCTATACCCTAAACCCTACACCCTACACCCTAAACCCCTCAACCCTAAACCCTAAATCCGTTAAACCCTAAACCCTAAACCCCTAACGCTACGGAAATGCCTTGTCATCTCCTGGTGACCTTAGAACCTTATCTGGGTGGTAGGAAAACATAGCCCCTTAGGCCCTTATGCCTTAGGGGGTTTAGGGGTTTAGGGTTTTAGGGTTTAGGTGGACCCCCCACCCAGTAAGAGTGACTGTAAGGCATAATGGTGATAATATCCCTACATGCCACTATTACAGGGTGGTGGACCAGTGGTGGATCCAGCCAACTTATACCACAATCAGGGCAATTTGCTAATTATCTCAAAGTACCATCTAGTTACGAATACTTTTGTTCGTACAAAGTTCTTGGATTTGGGGTTTAGGGATTTCGGGGCTTTATCTCAGATCAAGTTGTTGGATTGGACTGCACTAATACATACCCGTGCTTCAAAACTCCACAAACCCCGCTCTCACTCTTCAGTCACTGTGACACGCTTCAACGCGGCGGCGAGTGCAGGTGTCTGGGAAAATCCCGAAAAATGCTGCTGCAACAACTAACTCTGACTTTTGCCTTGTAGGGAGCGGCGTGCCAGCATATGAGCTCCACTGAGTATTTCCAGATAGGTAGGCGACATCAGCTATAGTGCTGCTCTGCACTATAGTCCCCCTTGAGTAGATAGAATATGGAAATGGCCAACATTCTGATAAGATCCCTATGGTACCATTTGAGGGGTCCCCATAATAAGGATTCTAGCATGATGGGGTCTACTTTATTTTGGGAAACTACCCAAACTACGAATAGTTCCGTCGTTGGTCCGGCCCGAACCCTTCACGGAAGCCGTGATCATGGGGCATAGGGTTCGGGGCTGAAGGTTTTTTCCAGAATGCCATTGCAACAGCTGGATAATATATTGAGAATCTAGCTATATGCCTATAGATGTTACCCTATGACTGCTACTGAGTGGGGGAAGTACCCAACCAAAACCCTAAACCCTAAACCCTGGGCTGGCCTCTAAAAATCAGCCTCTTCATTCCGGCACGCACAATTCCCTTGCTCAGGCGGCAAAGAGCCCGTCACAGTGAGACCAGTCGGAATGGACCGGAGACCACGCCCTGGAACCCTAGACCTTATAGTTCCCTTTCAGTAGATAGAATATGGGTATATGGGGATCTTATTATAATATACCCAAGGCCATATTCCATCTAATTAAGGGGGACTGTAAACCCTAAACCCTAGATCGTAATCCCTGAAACCCTAAAGCCTAAGTCCTGAGCCCTGAAACCCCAAACCTAAACCTTACACCCTGAAACTCTCGACCCTAAACCCAAGTCAGGGTTTCACAGAAATTCTAAAGTTGGCACTATGGACTCGTAGTATGAGCCCATAAATCTGGGTCCTTACATACCGATTATATGAGCTATAGCCTAAACTCCTTAGAGGGGTCAAACAGGGGATTGTACAGGGTTCCTGTTACAGGGCTTATTAAGGGGGATACTAGGAGTTCAGACTATAGCTCATATACCCTATAAAATCCCTAGAAGCTGAATTAAGGCCCCCTAGTTAGGACCTAGGGAACAGGTAGGAGCCCATGCTAGGTCCCCATGGGAGCTTAGGAAAATGCGAGACTCTTTAGAAGGTTTTGAGACCCCTTAGAGAACTTTGGAAGGCATGGGGATGATGAGAGGATAATCGCGCTGCTGATTCAAGATCCTATCACTCTTCAGCAGCTCCCGACACCCACTTGACATCCGGCTACCCATGTAAACCCTTGAACCCTTGACAAAGGTAGGTTTGGGGGCCCTATACACATTGTTGCTTATGGCTCTATAGGGATATGTAGGGATTATGTAGGTTTTAAAGAGTAAAGGGAAAATCAAGACTTGTTTTCAAACCTGCCCCTGTCGATCCCAATCGCCCATCCATCCGATGAATGCAATCGGCCCACCGTTGGGTTGTCGTACTCTGCTACTTTCTGGCTCTGAAGGGGGCGGGAAGCAGCCAACTTTTGTCAACTGCGTGTCAGTGGTTCCAAATTTAGACGGGCGCTAAACGGCTCAACTTTAACCAGGCACCTTTAGCATCCGCGCGGTACTGATGCTTGAGGGACAGTGGGAGTTAACATAAGGATCATCATGAGAAACTGTAATGGCAATATGGGGCTAGTCTCAGGAATCGGCTCCCCGTTAATCACCAGTAGATGTCCAACAGGTTCCTGATTATTGGGTACTTCTAAAAAGGAAACAGAAGCCTGTATTCCACATTGGGCTTTGGTATGGTAACAGAAAGATGGAAGATATTTTCCAACAATAACCCAGATAACACTGAACCTCTCATAGCCCTTTCTGAAGGAGTCCTGGCAACTGAGGTTCTTATGGAGGTATGTGAGGTTTTGGGTTTGGGGTTCAGGTTTCCAAAAGCAATTGTCGATTTCGTGCCCCCGTCCCCCTTAAGCCGAGCACTTGAAGGTCCAGGGTAGCTATTGCTTTGCATAACCGGCAGTATCATAAGAGAACGCCAGCAACAGCAGCAACAGTGATACCGTAGCCCAGCTACAGCTTAGTATCCTACCTGACTTATAGATACAGCCCTAAACCCCAAGTCTAAACCCTTAACCCTAGAACCTATTACATAGGGATCACATGAGAACCATACTCCCTCGTTCCCTACTACCCACGAGAAAGCATAAATCCTAAACCCTACAACCTACAAGACCCTAAATCCTAAACCCTAAACCCCAAACCCTAAAACCCTAAACCCTGCACCTCCGAGTGGATGATACATCTTCTCAGAAACTGCTGCCTCAATTGCACC
The DNA here is from genome assembly GCA_905231905.1 of Symbiodinium pilosum. NCBI lineage: Eukaryota > Dinophyceae > Suessiales > Symbiodiniaceae > Symbiodinium > Symbiodinium pilosum. Next base: position 967 of record CAJNIZ010006879.1, on the reverse strand, counting down.
TGGCAAGCCAGTTAACTCGCAGGTTCACACGGTTTAGTGATGTTTAGTGGTATAGGGGTTTGGCGGTTTAGGAGTTTAGGGTTTACAGGTTTAGGGTTGAGGGGTTTAGGGTTTAGGGGTTCAGGGTTGAAGAGGGTGGCATTTTTAAGGTCCCTCAGAAATCGTTTGTGCACAGGGTCCCTCGTACCACAACAGGGCATGTTATTCATTATCTCAAAGTGCCACCTAGTTTGGAATTTACTGAGGTTGGTTCGGGGGCACTATAAATACAAGTTCCGGGTCTTTTGGGGTTATATAGGTGTTAAAGGGAATGAATTATAATCAGTATAAGTTCAAGCCGACCCTGTTTGGAGTTTGGAATTTGGGGGAATGGATCCCCCAAAATCATCCCGATACAATCCCAAATGAGGGTTTGGGGTTTAGGGTACAGTACCCCCTTAAGTAGGTAGATTATATGTGGATCCTATTATGATGTTGCGCAGTTGAAGATTCTATCTGATTCTATCTACTTAAGGGGGACTATATCTATGTTCCACCGCCGCTTTCCCTTCAGCACCTGCAGGTTTGGGTTTAGGGTTTAGGGTTTAGGGACATCAGAAAGGACTCGGTGTGGAGTGAGTCGCGTAGGTTCTCGACTTAGGAGGAAGGGAGCTTCTAAAAACACCTTCTACGATACTGAATGGGGACCATTGTATAGTCCCCCTTAAGTAGATGGAATATGGGGTATATGGGGATCTTATTACAATATACCCAAAGCCACATTCTATCTACTTAAGAGGGACCATTGTAATCTTCTACATATCCCGCCAGACACTTCTCAAGTCCATCATGAGCTGAGGAGCTCCCCTTACTCTTCCTGCCGCGACGCCTGTCACTTTGTTTAGCTACAACTGCGCCTACTGCTGTCATCGCCAACACCATCACCATCACCACCCCCGCCGCCGCCGCCACCGCCGCCGCCACTGCC